>JADBJO010001158.1:35000-147500 GCA_016801955.1 Conus betulinus | reverse complement strand
CAAGACAGCATTCACTCTGTCACTGACAGAGACAAGGCAACATTCATTCTGTCACTGACAGAGACAAGGCAGCATTCACTCTGTCACTGACAGAGACAAGGCAGCATTCATTCTGTCACTGACAGAGATGAGACAGCATTCACTCTGTCACTGACAGAGACAAGGCAGCATTCACTCTGTCACTGACAGAGACAAGGCAGCATTCATTCTGTCACTGACAGAGAGAGATGAGACAGCATTCACTCTGTCACTGACAGAGACAAGGCAGTATTCACTCTGTCACTGACAGAGACAAGGCAGCATTCACTCTGTCACTGACAATGATGAGACAGCATTCACTCTGTCACTGACAGAGACACAGGCAGCATTCACTCTGTCACTGACAGAGACAAGGCAGCATTCACTCTGTCACTGACAATGATGAGACAGCATTCACTCTGTCACTGACAGAGACAAGGCAGCATTCATTCTGTCACTGAGAGAGACGAGACAGCATTCATTCTGTCACTGACAGAGATGAGACAGCATTCACTCTGTCACTGACAGAGACAAGGCAGTATTCACTCTGTCACTGACAGAGACAAGGCAGCATTCACTCTGTCACTGACAATGATGAGACAGCATTCACTCTGTCACTGACAGAGACAAGGCAGCATTCATTCTGCACTGACTGGGACACAGCAAGATGAGCAAATGAGGAAGTTAGGAAGGGAGGAGGGAGGATAGAGGAGGAGGAGGCGGAGGGGGGGGGGGGGGGGGGGGAGAGAGGAGAGGGAGGATGGGGGAGAGGGAAAAGAAGGTGAGAAGGGGGGGAGAACGAGGGAAGGGAGGAGAGGGGGGTAGGGGAAGAGGGAGGGAGGGGAGGAGAGGGGGACGGGGAGACAGGTGAGGCTTAGCAGAGTAGATGTGGAACAGACATACAGCAGACAGACAGACCAAATGCACAAACACTGTGATCAATCTGTTTTCACACACTGATTTAGATTTTATAAACACAAACATACTCAGTTTTTTATGCTCTTTTGGAAAGTTTGTTACCTTCTGAGACTGATGCACTGTTCCACGGCTGTTTGCAACTGTAAAACAATAAAAATGATCAATAAGAGTCTCAAGGGCATAATAAGAATTTCATAGGGATAAGAATAATCAAGGGAAAATAAAAACTTTCAAAGTGCATTTACACACACACACACACACACACACACACACACACACACACTCTGGTGGTCCATTTCAGTGAGCTACACTGAGGCACAGAGGACAGTCACTGCTGACAGGAAAATCATCAAACTTCTGAGGAGTTTCAGCAGCCAACACCCATCTGTCTGGCCCACTCATGTGGCACTCGTCAGCACCCTCAACACCAACAGACGTTTTCTACACCATTAAGAAAACAAGCAGTGCAGCTCCTAAGTTACAAATCACACAAAAGACCACCTTTATTACAATCTATTATCATTCTGTATCATAAAAATGTAGTTTTCAAAAAGTCAAGAGAACCTGTGCTATTCAGAACCTCTTCATGCGGTTTCATTTCTTGCTTGCACAATGTTTATCCTTTCACAAAGGCATGAGAGCAGGTATAAGCTTTTGTTTTTGTAAGTACAAATGAGCAAGATGTGGATCAGAGACTGGGGCATGAGGATATTTGGAGGGCTTGATTCAGGAGTTCAGGATCTTCCATCCACTCACTGCCAAATTCTAAAAAATTAAGAAAACTAAAAGCACCTTAACAAGTATCAGACAGAAGAAAAAAAGACAAGCAAACAAGAACTTTCAACATCAACACATGAAATATGGTTGAAAATGTGCAAATCATGTGTTGTACATCACCATAAAGATTCTAAAAGATGTACTTCATTCATTAACCCAGAATTAAGTATTTCATTCTTTATATCTACAATAATTTGGCTATCCCTTCCATCAACAGTTTTTTTTAGGTCTTTTCAGACCTCTGAATAGAAACTGGAACCTCTCTTGGACAAACAGATCTGACCTTGTATACTAAAGGACCATCATCATCATCATCAAAGAGCCTGAAGACAACACACATACAAGCCAGTAACGCTGCAGTCTAATATCCATATTACAATGATGATCACATTATGAGACCTAGAGACCTCAAACTAAACCTTTGTAGATATTGATTAAAAAAAAAACCTCTCTGGTTATAATATGAAAATCCACCCAACCATTTCCAAGCCTCACAGCAGACAGACAGACAGGAGAGATGACAGTACCCTGCTCCACAATGACTATGTACCTGCTAAAACACCTGCCCATACCTGAACAGGACCCAGGTCCTGTGGATTTTCATTGAAGATCTGGGTGTGGGTGTCCAGCAGGATGTTGGACAGTCGGCCGCTCTGGGTCTGCAGACTGACCTCCCCATTATACAGCAACACTGGTACCTGGCCGTAGGGCAGGCGAGAGTGCCCTGCATACACCACCTGTGAGCCTGGACAGGCACACACACACAGCAGCCATGTCATTGTCTGCCAGTGGTGGGTTACAGCTGTCTGTGGTCACCATCTTAACTGCTGGTCACTAGCTCACATCATATATTTAGTCAAGTGAGACAGAAATATATTCTCAGTAATTAATGATATAACTGGCATCTATCCTGTTGAGGTCTGGCCTTCATAGACCTAACTGAAGGAATGGTCATTTACTGCATTCATTAGAATCAGCCATACAATTAGGACACATAAATCATGTTTGTTGTTGCTGTTCCCAAAATCAAAACAGTCCCAGCATTTTTATTTCTGTAGATTGAGAATGTCCGTTTTCTTTTTTTGAAACAGTAGATCAGGGCATGATATTCCAAGATAAATTCCAGGCCATTAACTTCTGACTGGCTTGTTTAAAGCCTGTTGCAAAGGTGTTAATGGAACAACTATCCACTTGCCTTATTTCCACTCAAACTTTTTCTCAGTTTGTAGTGTCTCTTAAAGTATCTTTCTGACTGCTTTAAAATTCATAAGAACATGAAAACAGAAGCACATGCATGGGCTTGACGTTATGTATTCCTACACATACTTCCCTTCATGTGCTTTGTCAGCTGTTACATAAACTGCACGGTCAGACCTGGTCTTGCTTTTATTGGCTGCATTAAACCAAGCCACCAGTAAATCCTTAACGCATACAGCTCCTCTCTCCCTATAGCACAGAACTATGTGGTGTAAATGAATAGCATTCATCAACTCACTCTCACACACACACATATACATTTTTTGCCCTTCTCCTCTGTCTTACATATAAAACTGAATCAAACCCTTTTGTTTCTGGCTGTTAATCTTCATTATGTAAAACATTTCTCTTAGTCAGTCTAACATATGTAAGGAAACACATGCAATAACATATGACAGACTCCCTTCAACTCCATCCCTTCTCTTCATTATAAAATGCAAACACTAATGAGTAGGACCACAACAGTGCCAGAGTAAGTTGAACATGTCCAAAGACACGACCAGAAGAAGAAAGCTGTGCAGTCAAAAGGTTAGTCATCAAGTCACCCACACAGCATGCATGGCATGGCATGGCAGACCAGCACTTCACTCATGTAAGCCATTTTACACTATAGATTCATAGCCAAGGAAATACTGAAGCTGCACTGAACTCTGACATTACCAGTGCACTTTAAGAAATCTCAACAGAGCTATTACAGGTGGACTTCAACTGAATCATGCCAGAACACAGCTGCCAAATTAGAGTTGAACTTTGTTTTCATATATTAGATCTTAGGTAAAAGTTGATCTTAATGAAACTAAAAGTACTTATATATCACCTGTCTGATGCTAAAAAGCACACGTCTTGATGACTATGAAATGACGTACTCAAAACAAACACTTCCACCAGGCATTGACCAAACATTCTGTGATGAATGATTTCTCTTGCACTGTGATACTATTTTCAACCTCTCTGGAATGACCCCTCCCTGTTCTGACTTGAGATCAGCCTATTCATGTTATATTACTGTAACTTGTGTGTGATAAAAAAAACAAAACAAAAAAAAAAAACAGTCAGCATCAGTATTCTAGGTACTCGGTTCCTTTCTTACGTGGAACTCTTCTGACCTCCAGCTAACAGTCGCTTTTGGGACATTTTCATTTTTCTGCTAAATGTGGTCTCGGGAGACTAATGAACACTTTATTGCATGCAACATGATATTTAGCCCTTGTCGGGGGTGATGGCAGTTGGGCTGTGTAGACTGAACAGGAATATAATTGTCCTTCTCTGCACAAATACACCACCACCACCATGTGACATTCTGAGCCTTTTCATGCATTTTGAATTGCCAGTCATTCATCCTCCCTGTAAAGACCCTTATCTACAAAGACACTTTCAATGTTGCTGTAAGGAAGCTCTACTCTGTAACCACCAAGTAACCCATCAACACAGGACAAAGGGAACACAAGCTGAAGGGCAAGTAGCCTACCACATAAAGTACAAGATGACAGTCTCTCCATGTATGTATTATTCATCTGATAGACTAATTATATACTCTTTTCTTTCTTGCTTCATCTTCAGCCTGATGTCAACCACCTTTCAGAAATCATGAAAAGACAGTGCAACCCAGGTAGGGATTTTCTGTTTTCTCTCTGGACTGTCGTTAAAACCAATCTTCAGAAGCAAGTACTCATCTTCTAAACAGAAAAACTTCAGATGAACCAGAAAGAGCGTCAGTTATCCACATTTTCTGTTTTCAATTAACCAGCATGAGATAGACACACATTACTGGCAGAACTGAGCAAACTGAATGATTTATCATAAAGTTGGGTTGAACATTGTTTACTGTATACTTGTTCTGTGCCAGGTATTAGAAAAGGGTCAACTGCTGCTTGATCTCTTCATTTGTTGTTTCACCCAAACAACATTTAAAAACATGACAGTCTCAAACAGGGGAAGAGAGGACTGGGATTTGAGGTTGGGGTAGAAACACTCCACGAAGTGGTCATCAGCACTGAACAAAGAGTCACTTCACCCTCATGGCCAACACAACACCTCAAGCAGTGGCAAAGTGTTAATCCACATAGCCCTCAAACAGCACATCAGAGGCCAATCACCACACGCTAACTCACTGCTGGACGGGTCATCATTATGGTTCTCTGAGTAGCGATAGGTGGGGACTGTGCCCCGGGGACCGTCCAAGGAGTAATTCATACCCTTGATGGTTTCACGACAGTACACGTAGGTGTAGATCTTCTCCTGATCGTATGCGATGAACACACCCTGATCACAGACATAAAAAAAAAGCATTCAGTCAACCAAGCAGAAAATGTATAAAACAGAACTAACACCCATCCATCAAAAGTTAAAAACACCAAGATTTCACATTTGTTTACAAACAAAATTATGACAACCATCAAAGTTTGTACAATCTAATAATTTGCATGCACACAACTGTGGACAAAGCTTTTTTTCTTTAAAATAGGTTTCTCTTTAACTTGAATACAGATATCAGATAAATGGGATATGGTACAGATTTACACATTCTTTATAGCATGCTACTTTTTTTCTTTCTCTTGGTCTCTTTTTATTTTCCCACCCTGTCCTGTCGCATCTCACAGCTGGCTTCTTAAGTGCATCAGGAGACAGGTGGACAATGTTGTGCCTCATTCTGATAAGTGTGAAGCTGCCTACTAGAAATATTTCACATTTTTTTTTAATAGTTTGCTGTAACACTCCGCAACTAAAAATAAAATTACTGATGCGAAATGCAGTTTTCTCCTCCAATCAGTCTTTTCATACCTCAGCAATTTTCAAGAAAAGCTTCACTATTTCTATTGACATTTACAACAGATAATAAAATATGATTTATGTCATATTGAAAGATGTCCAATGTAACTGCTCATTGCACAGATAAAAATGGCAATTTGTTTATAGTAAACTTACTAACATTGTAATGGTTCAGCTGTGGATTCAGTAAGCTTTCTGCAAAATACTGTGATTCATGATGCAAAGTAAAAAACTAAAATAAGAAACCGATGATAGTGTTGATGACTGCCCATATTGCAAAGATCAAATTTACTGATCTTTTGTGCTGTTTGATGAAGTTTGTTATCATTTGTATGAAATTCATGAATCATCAACTTTCCATAATCTTTCTAAATGACAAGGTTGTGTTGTACTACTTCCCAAATCTTACACCCCAAAGTGTGCAACATTGATAGAAAAAGAAGAAGACTACAACCCCCTCCCCCTGGAAAAAAAAGAGAATGAATAATAAAATAAAATAAAAAAATGAAAAGAACAAAAATTCCATCAGCAATGAGATGAAACTAGGGAGTTTAGATTAATGTTGATGTAACTTTGTTGTCTAAGCATCTGAAAAACACAAAACAACAGAAAGCACTGATGATCTGTGTGAGAGGGAAGATTGCTTTACATACAAGATTTCCAAGACTCACAGTAAGGGGGAAACTTAGAGATGTACTTCTGTTTTCCTCTCATTTGATTCAAATGAAAATGTAACTGATCCCGAATATGCACTCATAATGTGTGTTAAAAGCAGTGTTTCTTTTCATTTCTTCACGTGCGTTTTGGAGGGGTAGGAAACTGACAGGAAAAAGGCAGACAGTTGTGTGTGCCTGACAACGTTACCTTGTCCAGCGGCCAGTGCTCCCAGAGAATGCCTTGTACCGTGGGGGAGAAGTCTGGGATGATGACCACTGTGTCCATCACCTGCACCCACACACAGTCATCAGAATCCTCATCTCAGGTACTGACAATAATCATAGCAGTATACTGGAGCCCCTTTACAATTATTTCCAGGAATCCGTATAACCTGGGTTCTAATCTGGTACCAGCATCCTTGCAGAAGATGAATTTACTATAGGTTCATGTCTCATACTGTCCTGGCCGCAGAGGCAATGAATTATAAAAAAATTCCCACTATTTTGGGTTGGCGTTATAGCCGTCTCCTTTCACTGCCCTAGTCTTTCCTGAACTGAATCAGATGCTGATTTACTGCTGTGTAAACAGAGACAGATTTCTGAATCGTAAAATCCAGTGCTACAAGTAGTCTGAATAGACATCATCAGCTTCATCGCTGAAGTTTCTAACTATTTGACTGTAAAGCTCCACAGTTCATTAGGATGAAAAAACAATGTTCAAAAAAAAGAAATCTGATCTGCCTTTAGAGAGGAGGGACACTTCATTCAAAGATCTTCATAGGACGGTTTCATTGTCTTAGATCATCTCTAAGGTTATCACTGACACTTAATATGTAAGGTTAGCCATGATATTCATTATAACATTTTTATTTCATCTCTAGTTCTACAATGGATGCCAAATACACAGGATTATCCACAGTACTGATAATGATGTATTATTTCATCTCTAGTTCTATTGACACTAAATACATAGCATTATCAAAAATACTGATTGTGCTGCACGTGCTGCCCTCCCCCCTCCTTCCCACCCACACTCACAGCCTCCCCTACCTCCTTTCTCTCCTTCCTTCTTTCTTCTTTCTATGAGACCCCTTTTGAATTCCAACAAAGCTTTGTTTCAACATGATTTCACATTAAAAATGCCACTAACGTGAATGTCTGACCCAAAAGTGATTCACTCTTGATGTGCCAGTATGCCGATGAATAAGTACACAACATAAGGGCACAATCAGGTGAAAACTATGGATTTGTTTACAAACCAAGAAGACTTAAGATAAGATAAGATAAGATAATGTTGCTTATAGCCCAGCCAACCGCAAAGGGCCATATCAGGGCTGTCACCACGTTAAAATCAACTCACAGGTCATTCATCCACACAATTCTTTAAAAGACATCGTCTAAAATCTCATCCAAAAACTTGTTAAAATCTTTCCACTGTAAAATCTCAGATCCGATGAAAAATGTTAACCTCTTTCAAGAACTCAAAGATCGCGTCAGGCGGAACATCTCTGAACAAGGTTTTCATGGAATCTGCTGTAAAATGTTGTGTCTCACATCGTGCAAATCCCAACACTCTAAAAGAATATGTTTCATTGTGAGTGGCACATGACATGGAATGCACCAAGGAGCTTCTTCACTCTTTAAAAGGTAGGAATGGGTAAAATACGAATGGCCGGTGTGCAGCCGGCACAGAACTGTTTCTTCTTTACGCCCACCAGACGAAGATGGGAGGAACTCCTTTAGGTTTGGACGGACGGATCTGAAAGAGTTTGTTATCCGTCTGTGTATTCCAATCCTCCTGCCAGAGGTCTTTTACATAATCGTTAATTTTGGGTTTCAAATCTGAGCAGGGGATAGGTGTATTTGACAGTTTCTCTCGTACGGCATTCTTGGCCAAACGATCCACCATTTCGTTCCCTCCGATGCCGACATGACCAGGAACCCAAGCCAGAAGAATGTTGTAACCCTCCGCTGTCAACTTGGTAAAAAGATCAAAAAAGTGTAAAAGTTCGGGGTGCTGAAGGTTGCGGCCAGCTATGGCCTCCAAAGCTGACAGTGAATCCGACAAAACCAGAAATTCCCTCTTCTTAGATTGTGAGATTATCCGTAGTGCCAGAACCAGAGCTGTAACTTCAGCAGAGAGTAAGCAGAAGCGTCTGAAGGAATATGTTCTAACAGTATTTGAGAAGGAGCACCAGGCAGTAGGCTGCACAGGCCACTCCATCTTCAGACTTGGAACCGTCAGTGAAAATTTTCTGATAGGATGAGAATTTCGAACAGAGGTCAGCATACAAAGCCTTGTATGCCAGAGAGCTGGTGGACTCTTTGCGAAAAGCTGCAAGATCAAAACGAATCTCTGGTGTGAAAAAGGTCCACGGAGGCTGATCTGGAAACTTGGAAAAATCGGACACAACTCCTAGGTCTAGACCTGCATTCCGTGCGTGAGACTGCATACGAAGACCAAACGGCGGAATACAGTTAGGGTTGTTTTCAAATTTGCTTTGAAACTGAGGGTCAAAGACACAGTCATAGGCAGGGTTTTCAGGTTCTGAGAACAGTCTGACATAGTAATTCAAAGACAGTTTCAGCCTGCGGTTGGACAGTGAAGGTTCACCTCCAAGAAGACTTACACATAGAGCATACTTTGTATAATATCATTTCATTTCTAGTTCTACCATTGATGCTAAATACATAGTTACCCAGAGCACCGATCATATAGTGCTATTTTAACTCTACTTTCCCCACTGACCTTACATTTATAGAAATGATTATGATGGCTTGTATCACCTCTACTTTACCACTGACTTTAATACATAGGTTTATCTACAACACTGATTATAACAACAGCAAAACCGAAATATTCAAAAACGCAGAATGCATTCTTTTCTTTTTTTTTTTCTTGTTTTTGTGATATGCTAAAACACATTCTAATTTAAGTAGAATGGTTCTGTCTTTTGAAAATACAATTAGATCAAAAAGAGAACTGAAATCACACATGCTTGTGTATGCAAACACAAACCTCTGCATGCACGTTCACAATTAGAATGCAATCAAACTTGAGGAGTTCTAATTGTCTTCATTTCTCTGTAAACATTCATGCCACACAAACACACATTCATAATTATATTCTATATGGCATGCAAATTAAACCAAAATCTACAACACTGTTTAGTAGTTAACTATTTGGCCCTGAGACATGTGAATCATTCAATCAATCTTTTTTTTTTTCCTTTTTTTTAAGCAAGCAAAAATGTAACAAAAAGTTAGACCAAAAAATAAAAACATTTACAGGATTCAGCACATAGCCGTCGCTTTTGTCATCAATAAAGATGACACGTGTGCCACTGGGGTCGGGGAAGATCTTGCGGATGCCCACCATATGCCGATGCTCCATCACGTACTGCCAGTCCTCAATGAAGAAAAAGTGGACACTACCAGACTGAAAATCAGAAAGAAATAAAACAGTGATGAAATGATATATGCTGTCAGACTGAAAAAAAGAAATGACATAAAAAAAAAAAATTAAAAAAAAGAAAGAAAACAAAGAACATGCTGTCAAAAAAAAAAAAGAAAAAAAGAAAAAGAAAGAAAACAAAGAACATGCTGTCAAAGTCAAAATCTGAAAATGGCTAAATGAATTAAAAGGAAAACGGGAAAATGGATACTGCCAGAATGAAAATTTAGATAAAAGAAAAGTATGTTATTAAATTCATGAATGCACATCTACAGTGAAGATCATATGCCGATACATTCTTTCTCTCACACACACATACCCATATAAACACACAATCATCAAAATTGTTATGAAGGACACAGTCATAAATAAAATGAACAAAAAGACAATGAATATGTGTGTGGCACAATCACAAACACAGGGCCAGAGTGGGTTATTTATCAAATTATTCAATCCACAAACAATCTCAACCCCCCCCCACCCCCCTTCTCTCCCATCCCTACTCCCACAAAATCCAATAAATCAACAAAAAAAAAAAACCCCTACCAGATGAAAAAAAAAAGTTTTAAAAAAAGCTCATGCACCTGGGTTCCAAAAATGAGAAACTCTGGTGTCAGTGTATGGCAGGTGATCTGAGAGTCCATGTGCTCAGGGTCTGGGAAGAGGCGAGACTCTCGCTCCTCATTCATGGCACCACTGTTATCACTCTCAATCTGAAACCAACCAACCGTATCTGTAGGTTCTAAATGTGAAAGTACGCAATTATCTACAGCCTATCAATGTGACATCATAAAGTATTGTTTGCAGGCTATAAATGCAAAGTCATGCAACATAAACTACAAGTTCTGCATGTGCAATCATGCGGCAGTACCTACTAGCTTTTAAAGTGAAATCACAAAACATTATCTAAAGGCTCCAAGTCATATCATGTGGCATTACCCTCAAACTAGCAGTGTGGAATCACACAGTATTATCATAAACTTTGTGAAATCACAAAGCATGACATTCTAAGTCTTATCATAAACTTTGTGAAATCACAAAGCACGACATTCTAAGTCTCGGACTGATTTGCAAACAGAAATGCCAATCACCTTCAACATTTCAGAATACAAACAGAAAATTTGTCAAAACAAATCACTGTATGTCACAGCAATATTTGCTATCGTGACAAATAGTTGAAGCAGATTAAAATACACAAGTTTCAGAATGATCCAGGTTCAGTGAAAAATTCAACTGAGTGGAAAATGGTATGGTAAAAATATATGGGTGGGAGCCTCTGACACAGCATCATCTACTGTCTATCAGCCTCAAATGAAACAGCACTATCTACAACCTCTCAATTTGTAATCACACAGTATTACATACAAGCTCTCCTTATTCACAGGTTCCATGGGAAGAGTTGTATTATTTTCAGTAGCGTCTTTATCTGAAGCTAATCAAGGTCAGTCAATAGTATTCAGTGTGTGCATGTTAGTGAATGTGTGCATGTGTGTATGTGTGTGTTTATATTAGTGTGCATAGGCTTGTGTGTGTGTGTGTGTGTGTGTGTGTGTGTGTGTGTGTGTGTGTGTGTGTGTGTGTGTGCATGCACACATTCACGTTTGCGAAAACACGAGAGAATCAAAAACAGCTTCTTCATTTAATGATTGAAATTTTAGGCTTGGCATATCCTCTAGGTAATACAGTGATAGTAAGAAAACATGAGAAGGGTGAGTAGAAAGAAAGAGAGAGAGAGAGAGAGAGAGAGAGAGAGAGAGAGAGAGAGAGAGAGAGACACACAGAGAGAAATTAGTTTGTGTGGGTGAAAAAATAACAAATGGTAAATGTATATTACTTCTGCATCCCTCTCTGTAAAGAACTGACTTCATCGATTATGTACACAAAATAATAGAAACACTCACTCTGAATGGAAACTATAAAATATGAAAAATGAACAAAACAATAATGAAATCAGTCTGAATGCATGGGAAAACAAACATCCTCAGAGATCTATACACAGAGTTTTAGCTCACACTCAAACACACATACTTACACAAATATTTAGCGAGATGTTTATAAACAATACAGAAAATAACTTTTGTTCTCGTGGTGAAGCAAGTCATGCACATATCTTCAAGCTCACTGTGCTTGCGGTATCTCTTCACCTTGCAGGCAAACACAGACAGGAGATGCATAGAACAAACATGAGAACTTTCTAATGAGACGTACGGAACCCATTCACCTTGCACATGTGAAAATATAAGACAAACAAAATGAACTGATGTTGCGACAGAACAATGATGAAGGAAAACGTAAAGTCTGCCCCTCCAAAGGACCCACCATGTGCAGCTGGATTTTTCCGTCAAAGGTGACAGCAGCATAGTCGGCGTTCAGAGAAATGGAGCGCACTGTGCCCAGGTATTCTCTAGTCTCCTTCAACATCTCAGGACCCTGGCCAAAGTCATCAGACATGATGGTCCTGGTAATAGTGTTCATACTGACATCAACAGTCTCTCTCTCCCTTTTTGCCCAACACTAGTACTTCCCCTACAGTAAGGCAGATATATTTGCCATATTCCTGCAAATGATCAATTGAATAAACAACTTGGTGAAAAGTCATCCTTTCTTTTTCATTTTCTCATTTTCATCGCAAACGATCAACTGATTATCAAAAGTCTTTCTTTTTCAGGTACTAAGCTCATCTTGTAACTGTCCGAGCAATTTCATGGCAAATTATTGCTTGAATATCATATTTCTGATTTCTTCAAAGGTAGGGAAGGGAGGATGAAAAAGGAGAGGAGTAAGTGGACAGGAGAAGGGAGGAAGGAGAATGTGGTGGCTGCCAGGTGGAGTATATGGTTACAGTATATCTAGACACCTTCCCCACCCTCTTCCAGTGAAAACAGGTCACTGTAAAGTTGTTTAGGCCCCCTTCATCCACTGCATCCTCCTGCCACTCTCTCCCTTCTGACACTCTCCACTGGCTATTCAACAGGTTTGGTCAGTTTGGTAGTCATGATAATCCTACTTCCTTGACACCAGATTCTTAGGTATGCCTCTTGCCCCCAATCACACACCCCCCCACCCCCCTTCATTCTTGTTGGTGTTTAAGATGTCTGGCTGTGGACCATGAACTCCTTGACATTGTCTTCAAATGCCCCCATCTTACACAGAGTAATCTGCCCCTGCCCTAAAAAGGATAAGTCCTATTACCTACTAATCTCACAGATATAAGTTCTGTTACATACCTATCTCACATGTATAAGGACCACATGAAGACCAAGGATAAACTTTGTACACAGACATCAGAACTAGAGCAGCTTTACAGCCACAGCCACTGAGGCAACAGACACACACTCCTCCTCTAGCCTGCTCACCATTGTCCCCCAGGATGTAGAACCAGGCACGGTTGTTCATGCCCACACCCACATGGTAAGGGCCGATGCCCAGGAAGGTGGGCTCCACCTCAATTCCAATGGTCATGGGTCTCTCCTGGGTCACAGCATCCGAATGGCACAACAGTGTTACAACACAGGTGTCATGGCACAGTTGATAATCACAACCACCATGGATCTTTTGAGATGTAACATCTGACACCTATAACTCTAACGGCTGTAGCACACTTTAGATATTGACTAATCTATCTTTTTTGTTCATTCATTCTCTTTATTTACTATTTATTCATTTATTCACTCATTTTCACCCTTTCATTCATTTTTCTTCAATAACTGTTTCATCATCCACTCATTTGTCATTTTTTTTTTTATCTTTAGTCTCTTCTTCCTCAGCTAGGACTCTAATGTTCTCTCTTTGTGAGATCTTTGCATACGAGACTGCTATTAAACAACCATTGATACAGCCATTTTCCTTTTACTGAGACGATGTGTAAACTCAACACCTGTGTGTATGTTTCTTTTTGTGAGTGTGTACATGTCATCCATCTCACCAGCACACATGGGCCTACTCTTCTACAAAAGGAAGGGGATTTTACTGGCATGCTCTTTTTTTATTTCTTTTTGGTAAATGCATGCAGCCAAACTCAGGGCTCTTGCAGGCAAGATGGTAAATGACGTGACTCCTGTTTGCATCTACATAACATATACAATAGCCGAGTGATGTAACACCAAACTCTTCATCTGAGGATCATAGGTTTGACACCTGTAAGCACCATATATGTGAAATGTGCAGTGGACCACCCTAACCCTCCTGTCCCCTCTCTCTCCCTCTCCCTGCCTTCCTCTCATTCATACCTTTCCCATCCCCCTCCCATTCCATCCCATCCCTCTCTCCTCTCCCACCCCTCCTAAAATACACATGCTGGGATACTTGAAGAAGAGACAGAAAACAGTAAGCTTTTCCTTCTGCCTACTGAAATGCTGTGATGAACACTGTCAACAACCACCACTACTTCTATTGTGGTATGACTCAAGTATTGATCGAGGGATGGAGATATACATAAATTCCTTCTGGAAATGAAAATGGGAACATGTTGTAGCTCACCCCATTGACGTTGTCCTCAATGGTGACTTCCAGGAGGGATGTCAGGTGGGCGATGCGGGTCTGGTGGACCGAGTGCAACATAGGAAGCTTGGCCAGGTAGACGTGCAGCGAGCCTTTGGGCGTGCTCACTCCCAGCAGCTGCCCGTCATCTGACCACTCTATCTTGTCCAGGGTGCGCGCTCATCTTCCAGCGTGATGATGGCATACATCTCTTTGAATTCTGCCCAGGTCGTGAATCTTCACACTGGAGAGGAGAGGGGGTAGTGTTGTACAATATACATGTTTTTTTTGTGTGTGTTTTTTGTTTTGCTTGTGTTTTGCTTTTGTGCTTTCAGGGTTTCAGGTTTCTGTGTGAAAGTCTTGGTATATCAATGCGCGTGTATATGTGTGTGTGTGTGAGAGCGTGTGTGTGTGTGTGTGTGTGTGTGTGTGTGTGTGTGTGTGTGTGTGTGTGTGTGTGCGCGCGTGTGTGTGTGTGCGCGCGCGTGTGTGTGTGTGCATGTGTGTGTGCGTGTGTGTGTGCATGCGCGTGTGTGCGCGTGTGTGATGTGAGTGTGTATGTGTGTGTGTGTATCCATGTGTGTGTGTATATCTATGTGTGCATGTGTGTATGTGTGTGTATGTATGTGTGTGTGTGTGAGCACAACTATTTATGATCTGATATGTGAATATCTGGAACAGAAGACTTGTGTAGTATGCAAAAAGCCAGGAAGTCAGAGACAGACAAACTGACTGGGACTAGCCACCAAATGGAAGAATGAGTGAATTGAATGAGGATAGAAGGAATATACAGGAGGAACATGAATACATCAAAAATGACAGTCAAATTAATTCACACAGTCAGTGGATAGACACAGTGCTGAAAAAAAAAAAAAAAAAAAAAAAAGAAAAAAAAACAGGTGAAAAACAGAGATAAGAACCCAACTGTACCAGTTATCTCCAGCAGATGCTGCTTTGCCAAGGGTGGACGACACAGCAATGTCTGTCAGACGATTTTTGTGGTTCCTGGCTTGAAACAGCTCCTACACACACACACACACACACACACACACACACACACACACACACACACACACACACATTAAAGTTCAATAATTAAAATCAGAAAAACTTTTGATTATCTTATGACTCACAAAATTACGATTAACATTGTTAATTTTTCATTTTTGCTGTCAGCTGTCATAAGCAGTATGAATACAACACAGCCGCACAACTTCAGAGTTCACATCTATTACTGGACCAGTATACATTACCAGTGTTAAAGAGAAATTATTCAAATTAAAGCTGTCAAAGCTTTGAGATGGACAGTCTTTTTGACAAAAGACAAATACAAAAAAAAGAATATATGGTAGCTTTGAGACAGTCAACAACAACACCGAAGGCAGCTTTATGACATTAAGTTTCTTCTTAACATTACATGTAAATAAATGTAAGAGCTATGGTATCATCTTACACACACACACACACACACACACACACACACACACACACACACACACACACACACACACACACACACACACACACACACACACACACACACACACAGAAAATTAAGTCCGTGGTAACACAATGAACATCAAAATAAAAGAAAGAAAAAAAGAGGTAGCATTGTCACAGCAAGTTTTCTTAGGAAAATTCTGTGGCAGCTTTGAGATGAGGAGTCTCCTTTATAAAATATGCTGTAGTAGCCTTGAGAAATGAATTTTCTTAGAAAAGGAACCATATAGCAGCTTTGTGACAGGCTCCTTAACAAATCCTGTTGTGGCTTGGAGACAGTAAAATCTTTAATGGCTTTGAGACTGTGAGCCTGAATGTAGTAACAGATCTGAGACAATCTTCTAAATAACAGAAACACAAGTGAACTACTAAAGCCTTGAAAGCAAGATGTGTGCCTGAAAAAATGGAAACAATAAGGAAGCAAGTTTTCCTAACTTACAGTAAAATAGTAATGTGGAGCCAACAACACAAAAGAGTTTGTGGTAAGCTCTTTCACATGTGTTTTCTCACCTGCCAATTTCTTTCATATGGGTGGAAATGACCACAAAGTAGCCCTGTGCAAAGCCGATCAGAATATAACCATCACCAAACCTGCACCACAACACAAAATACGGTATCATTAGAAACTGAAAAGACAAGCCAACAGGAGCAAGCAGATGGGAATCTATGAGTTGAGTTTGACACACATAACCTAAAATTCAGCATCTGTATCATCCCCCCCCCCCCCCCCCCCCCCCCCCTTCTCTTCCATCCCCCCACCTTTTTTTCTGAGTAATTTAAACATCCCATTCAAATGGGAGAAAATAGGGAAAGGGAGGGAGGAGGCTGGGGAAAGTTAATACCAAAAGACTGCATTATATTTCACCAAACTGAAGCAAAACAAAACCAAAACAAAAAAAAACAGATATTTAGTTTCAATATACACAAAATATTTTTTCCGCCAGTAGTCAGTGTTTCACTACTAACAACCTTGATAAACTACCCTGAATAATTGATGGATCCATCTCAGAAAGTTAAAATGAATGGAAGCACTTAAACCATTCAAACCAAAGTTAAGCTCTAGGATAACATTTGCAGTCGGACATTGCCAGTTTGAACCCAGCAAGGCATCTGACATAAAGAATATTCTGGTGGTGTCATATAGGTCCCCTCCCCCCAGCTCTCCTGGAATGCTTTTCCCCATCTGCCTTATCACCCCACTGGTGGCTGGAGATATCAAAGCTGAACAAAATGACAATCTGATTTGCTGACATCCAACGATGATGAGCAGTATTCTAAAATGAAAATCAAGACAAGAAATGTACTTCGATTTCATTTTAAGAGAAAAAAACTATCTACTTCGATTTCATTTAAGAGAAAAACTATCTATCACAGTATGGCAGTAACATTACATTCATGGATGAAAATAGTGGTGTGCAAAACCTGTGCAAGCCCATGAACGCAGTGCTAGTAAAGTTATATGCATGTGTCAAAACAATGCTGTGTAAACATGTACATGTATGCTGTTTTTAAACACGTACACACACAGACACACACACAGAAGCACACACACTATTGCAAACATGTACACACACATATATTCCAATGCAATAGGAATACATTTAGACAACGTGTGAACCAACAATCATACACATACACATATCCATTCGTTCACTTCACTTCACGTGACACACACACACAAATAAAACTCACTAATACAAGCCACACGTCTTTCCAGCTCCCAGTATCCTTACCATCCCCATCTCCCCAATGATCATGTTTCCTTCCATCACCTCCACCTCCCATCACCTTCTTTTTCCCCTGACACACCAACTCACCAGCTGTAGGAGATGATCATCCCATAGCGTGTTTGAAAGGCCAGCTCAATAGGGTTGTCTGGGTCGTTGATGTTGAACAGAAACAGTGTCTGTCTTCCTACATTCACGCTCACCTTCACAAGAAACAAAACACCAGCTTTGCATGGAAATAATGGCAAAGAAATGTGTGTGTGTGTGTGTGTGTGTGTGTGTGTGTGTGTGTGTGTGTGTGTGTGTGTGTGTGTGTGTGTGTGTGTGTGTGTGTGTGTGTGTGTGTGTGTGTGTGTGAATTGTATGCATGCATCAGACTGTTCATACAACTATGAAGTTTGAAAATAAACAGGCAAAATGCAGCACAAATCTTCCAACAGAAAAAGAATCATTTATACCGTGTTCTCTCCAATGGAACTCCTCTCGTCGCCCTTCATTTCTGAGAACTGCACATTGTAAGGTTCATTTCTCAGCCCTGTCTGCCGCAGCGTGTCGCCTTCACTGTTGCTGATGGTGATGGTCTTGTCCTCACTGCCCAGAGCTAGCAAACCTTCGGCGCTCCATGCCCCACATGTTATCTTTTTGGTGTGCTTGCCAATAATGGGGATTTTTCTGGAAAATAAAGTGCTTTGCTATTGTTGCTGTAACATTTTGAATATCAAGAAAGGTGGGAGCCGCTGCCCCTTTCTTCCTCTCCACCTCTCCGCCCAAACCCGATCTGTTTGCAAATAAACAGCTGGAAAAAAAAAAAAGCAACTACACAGCAACAAAACCCATCCTATATCAGATTTTGATATATCCGTTTTAAGGCTTTTGGCAAAAAAAAAAAAAACAAACCCAAAAACTGAGCATGGCAATAGAAACAGAAAATAAGTGCTACAGTACAGCTGCTTTAATGTTAAATCATTAGAAAAAATAGCTTAATATCTCTCATCCACCCCATGGCCCAAGTGAAGATACAATAATTTCATATAATTACCTGGAAGTCTGGTGATTGTAGATAAGCAGGTTTCCCTTTATGGTACCAACAGCCAGCAGCTGACTGTTCTTGGCCCCACAGCAAAAAGGTCATGGTATCCCTGAAAACATTCACGTACACCTTGTCTCACTGGACAGTCTTTCACTGGTGATTCTGCTCTTTTTTGTTTGTTTACTTTTTCAAATAAGAACGAAAATAAATGTGATAATTATGTTTCCTGATAACAATATCTACAACTGTTGTACTGCTGACAACATTCCCCGAGTCAAAAAGTATCATATTAGGACAAAATGGTTAACATAGTTAGAGGTTAAAACATTTTTTTAAGTATATATGTTTGTGGAAATGGGTGGAGAAGAGAAAGGAAGGGAAGTTGAGAGGGGGGATAGCCTTTTACATAATGATTCTGTGCAACTTGGAAACCTTTGTAAAAATAACCTGCTCATAATTTAAAGTATGTTATATGTTATATGTACACATGATTAGTGTGTGTGTATGTGTGCATGTGGCGGTGTTGTTTTTTTAATGGTGTTCTGAGAGAGAGAGAGAGAGAGAGAGAGAGAGAGAGAGAGAGAGAGAGAGAGAGAGAGAGACAGAGAGAGATTTTTGATTTTCAGTACAGTAAAGATGTAATTTGTTTTATTATTACAATTTCTGATTTTATCATTTTACTTATAAATGTTAATGTTTCCCTGTTAATTTTCCTTTATGATTTTAATGTCTTTCAGATGTTATTTGTATTATTTTTGTTTCTCATTAATTTATTAAGGTTTTAAAAAAATATCAGTACAACACTATGTTAATCTGACAGTAAATGGTTTCAGTCAGTCAGTGTGTGTGTGTGAGTTTGTAATGTGTGCATGTTTGTGTGTGTGTGTGTGTGTGTGTGTGTGTGTGTGTGTGTGTGTGTGTGTGTGTGTGTGTGTGTGTGTGTGTGTGTGTGTGTGTGTGTGTGTGTGTGTGTGTGTGTGTGTGTGTGTGTGTGTATGAGAGAGAGAGAGAGAGACAGAGACAGAGACAGAGAGAGACACAGAGAGACAGAGAGAGACTGAGAGAGACACAGTGAGAGATTGTTTAAATGATTTTCATTCACTGATTTTCTTTATTCCTAAGAGTAAGGAGAGAAAGACTAAATGATTAATACTAATAATCTGCATTCCCAAAGGTATAACATAAGCAAGAAGATGCTTTTTTTCTATTTGGCTCGCATCCCTTCAAGGACGAAGCATATTAGAACAAAACACTATTGCACAATACGATTATATTAATGACGTGTTTTCTGTCATGGGAATGGGTGGGGGGAGTGAGAAAGAAAGACAGACTGACAGTAAGCTTAAAATCAGGATCATGGAAGGGAAGAGAAGAGGAGAGAGAGAGACAGAGACAGTGAGAGAAAGAGTGAGTTATCAACATTGATGATATTTATATTATTATGCAAACAATCAAGAATCAACTAAGTTAGGGAAAATAATCACAATTATCAAGCTATAATGAAAAAAAGCAAATGAAATCTACAGCATTATGAGACTGCAATTTCTCTAGACATATAACTATGCCCAGAAGAGCAAGTTAGAAAAAAAGACAGACAGACAGACAGACAGACAGACAGGAAAACAGAGACAGTGAGAGAACAAGCGACTGAGAGACAGGAAGCGAGAGAATGGGACAGGAAGAGGAGACAGACAGACAGACAGAGAGAATGACAAAAGAGAGAGGCAGAGAGCAAGAAAGAAAGAATGAGAGAGAGAGAGAGAGAAGAGAGGGAGAGAATGAATGACTAAGCGAGAGAGAGAGAACGAAGGGAGGTCGTAAGATCACCAACATCAGATGGACAGAACAACAATAACTATTTTTTAAAATGCCTGCTGGCAGAGACTGACTTGAGCCCACTGTCAATCTGTGTGGTCTTGAAGGAGTTGGCATCCCACAGAAAGATGCCTGTGGACTGTTCGCACACCACCGCCAGAATGTCTCCATCACTGTCCCAGCCAATGCCCGTGCACTGCCTGCCCACATGAATATGAACAATGCAACACAACTTATGTTTGGAAAATCAGCAACTAACAGACAAAATTCAAGTGATTTCACTGGATAAAACAAAGATTCTCTTATACTTACTGAATGCACTTTGTGACACAAAGTCATTTTTTTTTGTATGATAATCACAACTTCTCTCTATTTGGGTAGAGTTGACATAAAAGACACCTTTCTCTAATATTTGCCAGACCATACTTCATTCATTTCAGAATGGCTGACAGATAAAACAACTTTAATTTTAGATGCTTATCTAAGCAAACCACATTTCATTCCTGACCCGACTTGGGTTCGACTGACCAGAAAAACAAGCAAAGAAAAACAGGCATGCTATTTCCATGAAGACTGCAGAGCAAAGCGTATTGAGTAGGAAGAGATCTAGGTGACAATTGAGCTGGCAGAGAAAGATATCACTGGCAAGGGAGTACATGCAGAAGTCAAAATATGTCAGCAGAAATCCACCTTGCCTGAACTAACCCAGCACACATGCACAGCCCTCATGTGCAGGCAGGCATATACACACAAACACACGTGCAAGCATCAGATACTCCTAAAAAAAAAGTTACGCAATTTAAAAAACTGTCACATTTTTTAGAAAGAAAGAGAGAGAGAGAGAGAGAGAGAGAGAGAGAGAGAGAGAGAGAGAGAGAGAGAGAGAGAGACTCAGATAGAGAGAGAGACAGGTGAGAAAGAAAAAGAGAGAGAGCGAGAGAGAGAAAGAGGGACAGACAGACAGACAGACAGAGACATAACCAGAGTCAGAGAGACAGCCAGCCAACCTCTGCACAAATCAAAAAGTCTTCAAAAGACAACTTACCCTGGCAGAAACATGCTTAAAAGAAGCATTACTACTATTACACTCAACAACAGGGATAAACAAATACAGGAAAAACACAACACATTTCTACCTGTTTTGTCTTCTTCAGGCAAGATAAACAACAGTCAGGACAATGAAAACAAAGAACAAGCAATTACTTATCTCCTCAAATTGGGTGCAAAATAGTTTTTTCATTGTCATGAATGTTGCTGGTCTTGCCTGAAGCAGGCCAAAGAGGTCAAAATGTGTTCATGTTTCGTTTTCTAACTTGTTTGCCCTCTCGTGTCTGACAGAATAAGAGTAAAACTTCTTTTCAGTTTATTTCAGTTTCTGCCTGCAGTCACCTCACTGTGAAACTTACCCTGGCAGGTTAAGGTCTCCCTTAAGATCACCATGTCTGTCAAATATCTTCACTTTATTGTTCGCCCTGAAAAAAACAAACCAATCCAAGTTTCAGAATATCTAACTTATTTAAACCGAAGGTTATTATCCAAATTATTCTTTAAAGTAAGTTTCCATACAGACCATGTATTCTGTGATATTTCTACAGAAATACTGAAGTTTCTCTGCTAAGAAGGTTAAGAGACATATATAAAGAGCTTCAGGTTGTTTGTGAAATATCAGAGGTCAGATAACCCATTGTGTGGGTGAAAATAAAGGGTAAATTTTTTATAAGCATTGGAAAGTGGAAGCGGGGCTGAAACTGCAGCTGTAATTGCATTCAATCATTAATGTGTGAGTGGGTGGTTGGAGGGGGATAAGATGGTGGGGGGAAGGGGTGGGGGCAGGAAGGGAAAGTGAGGAGTGGGGAGCTATTAAACTCAACTTTTCCCCAAAATTTAAAGTGATGTCAAACTGAAAAGGTCACTATTTGAGTATTTCTTTGTGGAAATGATTTGTTTAGTTTTGGAAATTTAAAGAATGGACTTAGAACCCCTTCACTCCACTTATGGAGGCTAGCATTGTAATCTTAAAACCTGGACTGGACTAATTGTGAGCTTTGTCATGTGGTGAGTTGTTGCTTGGTATATACTGGGCAGTTCATAACCGATGTATGCGCTCGAAGATGGGGCCTTTTACAGATTTCCAAGGTCTCCCTGATTTTTCTCTCTGCTGTATCAGCTTTTATAGTCTAGATTTTCTACATAATCTAAAGATATCCCATGGCCTAATTTCTTGCACTGTTCCCAAAATGCTGTTAAGGAGGCTTTGTGTGTGTGTGTGTGTGTGTGTGTGTGTGTGTGTGTGTTGTGTGTGTGTGTGTGTGTGTGTGTGTGTGTGTGTGTAAGAGTCCTTCTGGTAGACCCCTTGAATAATTTAAGTAACTGGTGTGAACTCATCATAAACTATTCAGTCTCAAAGCATGGACAAGACCAAAAGCTAGTGAAAAGCTCAATTTTTCCAGTTCTATGGGTAAGACTCTGTGTGTGTGTGTGTGTGTGTGTGTGTGTGTGTGTGTGTGTGTGTGTGTGTGTGTGTGTGTGTGGTGTGTGTGTGTGTGTGTGTGTGTGTGTGTGTGTGTGTGTGTGTGTGTGTGTGTGTGTGTGTGTGTGTGTGTGTGTGTGAGTGCGTGTGTGTGTGTGTGTGTGTGTGTGTGTGTGTGTGTGTGTGTGTGTGTGTGTGTGTGTGTGTGTGCATGCATGTGTGTGTATATGTGTTCTAAATTTGATGTTAAGATTTTGAAATAAGGTACTGAAACATCAAGTTATTAAAATAAAATCAGCATTCAATATCAAGTAATCAAAACAAGAACGGTTCATCCTCAACCTCATTCGTATCCGTCAAGAACAGTTAATCTGAGCCAATGATGTTATTATGACATCTGACTTTAAAAATCATCTCCCATAGTACTATCATCACCTGTAGTACACCTCTTGTTGATTCAAATTTCTTTGTTTGGCATGTGTTCTTGCAACCATGGTTGTTTAAAATGTGTGCATTCCTGCATGCATAAATGTTGAGTCCACAACATGCACAGCATGTGACTTACACACAATTGTGCTGATCTGTCAGTGGTTTGACCAATCTTTCGAATGAATTAGAGATGTAATCTGTTCATCATTTTGATAGTTTGTTTCAGTTTATTATCTGTGCCAGTACAGCACCTATAGCAGCTTCAGCATCACATATATCAAAACAGTTGAGACCTTGTGTGACATATGAATCACTCAGTTTCAAATCTTAAATAAGTCAGCTATTAACAGGGCCGTCACAATCTGCTTCAGTTTATCTGGACCATTATAACATCTACTGCTGCATCAGCATCACATATTTTAAAACAGATGAGATCTTGTGTAACACTTATTTCAAATCTCAAATAAGTCAGATATCAACAGGGATATGAACTCTTTCTTTGGGCTTGACAAAAAATGAAAAAGATGTGTTGATCCATCTGTAACTGATAATAAGAAATGTTAACTTGCATTATTTGCAATGCTGTATAATCATGAAATGCAATTATCATACACTGACCCAGTGGTAGCCAGGTAATTTCCCTGTGTTCTTTGCCAGGCAAACTGGAGGTGACCCTGGCCATGTGTATGCTCTGGAACGGTGAATACTCTCTGAAACACAAGAATTTGTTTTCAGTTTTAATCATAGATCTACTTACAAAAACAAAGAGTTATTTAAATAGCACATCAAAACACTGAGCATCAGTTCCCTATGCAATTACGGTACTTGCTCAGGTCTTCATGCATAGTGTAAAATCTTCAGAAGAAATTCAAACCTCAATTTCTTCATGTATCACTTCGAATTTATACATGTCAGTTTTCGGTTTCTTGTTCAGGCTGCTAACTACATCAGTTCTGGCAAGAGATACAATCACAAGAAGCTGTTCTCATTTCTTCAACCTGTTCCAGTAGTCTCTTTGCTTGTGATATTTCAATGGATAGCAATGCTGTGTCGTTAGCAAAGTTGAGATCTGTCAAGCTGTCAGCAGGATATCGTCAACTTCTTCTGGGCTGCAAAGTAAAACCAAGTTCTTCTTCTTTTCCAGCTATAGCCATTCTCATCAAATAATCCACAACTACAGTAAACAGATAAGGTGCAAGTGTGTCTCCTTGAAGTATCCCTGCTGAGATTTTAAAGTATTCTGTTTCGCCATTAGGGAAGAGGACTTTATCTCAAGTACCCTCATATATGTGAAAAAAAAAAAAGAAAAAAAAAAAAGAAAACAAAAAGACATGAAAAAAAAAAAAAAAAAAGTACCCTCATATAACTTGCTAATGGCTCTCACTATCTGGTCAGGAATGCTATGCTTCTAGAATCTTCATCATTTTCCCGCAGTGTACACTGTCAAATGCTTTGCTGAAGTCTACAAACACAATGGCTGCCTTGAGATTATTGTGCTTTACACCTTCAATGATTCTATGCAGTGCCAGTATACGAGCAGTTATTGATCTGTGTGGGGCAGAAGGCATTTTGGTTGTCCCGCAACAGTGGGTCAAGATGTGGTTGTATTCTGTTTAATAGTATCTTACTGACTACCTTTGCCACCAGAGCTGACAATCCAATTCCTCTATAGTTTGTTGTCTCACTGAAGTCTCCATCCTTTGGCAGTGGTATGATGTTGATATCTGACCATTGCTGTGGTTTCTCTCCGTTGGTGAACAGTCTATTTGAGAAGCCCACTACTGTATCATCCAGGATGCAGAATTTCAGAATGTCTGCCACAATTCCATCCTCACCAGCTGATTTTCCTGTCTTCAACGATTTTTTTTTTGACTGTGAAATATTCTGTCTTTGAGAATGGACCAGTGTTGATGTCTAGAGTATTAAAGAAGGTGGTAATTTCTTTATCTCAGCTATTCTCTGGTATGCATGGTTCCTTGTCGAGTAGATTGCTGAAGTGATTGTGCCAGCTTAGGATACGATCTTCCTTACTTTTGCCCTGTAATGACTGCACTGTAATGACTCTGTGATCCGATCTGATGCTTGCAAAGATACCATAGGCTTCAACATCTTTCACTGTGTTCTTCCACTTCCGGCTGAATAGAATGTAATCTATTTGTGTCCTCTTCCACCACTCATGTCAGATATATGCACGTCCACAGCTTGCCCATTCTTTTCTTAAAAGTTGGTATTGGTTATAACCATTTGCATTTCCTCTGCTAATCTCAGAAGCAGTTCACCACTGTTGTTTGTATGTTGATGATATGTGTATCTCACTGAACCTTTGCCAAATGTGCATTACAGTCACCCAGAACAATGATTACATTAAGTTTTGGACAGTTGTTGATGACACTGGTGAGTGTGGCATAGTGTTCTTCTTCTGCCTTGTTGCCTTCTTCTGGTGCATAGTGTGTTATGATAGCGGTCCTTGGGTTTCCATTAAAATCTGCACGCATGATATGCTTGTTTATAACCTCCACATCCATCATTGCACTTTCGATGTTTTTGCTGATCACCATACCTACACCGCCACATGAAGCATTGTTCTTATTTCTCCCTGCAGTTGATGTTACTAATGTGCAGTCCTGGAGTTGTTCAAAGTTGGTTGTTTCAAAGTTATCATCTTCATGTATGATTTTATGGTCTGCTACACCAAGGATAGTAAGACTATGTTGGTTGGTTGAAGATGTCACTTTTCTTGACCAATGAAATATCACAAGCAAAGAGGTTACTCGAACAGGTTGAAGCTGAAGCAGCTAAAGTTGGACTGCACTGCAATGCTAAGAAAACAAAAGTGATGATGTACAAAGAAAGCAGTGAAAACAATATGAAATCTACTATTGGGAGAGACATCCAGCAATTTCAAGTATCTGGGCGGATGGATGGAGAGCAGTCAGAAAGATATCTCTGCTTGAAAAGCCCTTGCTTGGTCTGCATGTCACAAGCTGAAGATGATATGGACTTTTAACCTGAAAGGAGAACTAAAGATTTGTCTCTTTATATCCACTGTCAAGTCTGTGTTGTTCTACAACTCAGAAACATGGACCTTAATAAAGTAGATGACAAAGAGTCTTGATGGGACATATACTCGCATGTTAAGGATGGCATTAAATGTCTCTTGGAAGCAGCATATGACTAATGGACAGCCATATAAATACCTCCCTAAAGTTAGTGATAAGATAAGAACACCTAGGCTTCACCTAGCCGGTCATTGTTAATGTAAGCAACATCCAGAGGAAGTTGCTTCACAACTTGTACTGTGACAGCCAACTGAAGGGAGAGCGAAAAAAAGAGAAGGAAGACAACAGACTTCATTGATCTTCTCCAAAGGGACACTGGTCTCAAAACACCAATGAAATCGAGGCAGCTATGTTTGACAGGAGCAAGTGGAAGGAGTACGTCACTGAAGCTCGATCAGATGATCAGCCTAACTAACTTAACTAACATTCTCATTTCCTTGTTTATTTGACTGCAATGAATAAAACGAACATGGAAATGATGGACAAGGTAAACTGATGAAACAAACTCTGCATAGTTTCTCCATGCATTTCACCTCACAATTGGCCAATAGTCATGAGACAGTTAAATCTTTTTGATTTTCCCTTACTCAATGATCATCTTACACAACACATTCATCAATACAGTAAATCTTAGTTAGCATTATTACCATCTTACTGTATCAAGCTTAATGGTACTTATTATCATACAACTTTTGCAGGCAAAGATACTCGTAAAGTAACTGTACTGTGTTTTAATTAATCATTTACTATTATATATGGTTTATACTTTATCATAGTCCTGGATTTGATTTCAAATTAAAACTATTGTGGTGCAGTTTCATATGCAAGTAGCTGCCTATTGTCTTAATAATACAAAATTGTATTTTCAGCGTTGTAAAAGAAATCTATAGATACATACATCTCATTCAGTCTGTGTGTTGACCAAGTCAGAAGTCAGAAACTTGGACAAGAGACGTGATACGACAGTTGTGAAATGCATTTTTCACCAACCTGAGTATTCTGTGGTCAGATTATAAATGAGTTTATTTTCTATATCTAAGTAACCAGAGGCACATACATTCATCCGAAAGAATAATCAATTAAGGACGGTTTCCTACAAAGCATCACCTTCATTTTGGTTGTTTACTGTTCCGTCGACAGGCACATTTCTCCGGCGTCCGTAGGAATTTCGCGCATGCGTATACACATTAATGAAAAACAACTCTAAAACTTAAAACTTAGTTGTTGTATTTTTTAAATGGATTACCTCCCATTTCGCCCTCCGTCTGAAAAAAATATTGCCAAGAACTCTTTTCCTTTTTCTTCGTATTAGGCGTACGCAATAGATCGTAGAACAGACACCACGGCTAGGGTAAAATCTTAATCTGAGTTTGGTATGCTGTTGGTGTTGGATCAAACAGCGTGGACATGGCTGGCCCACTGAATGGGGAGTTGTTGGTGATCTGTACCTCGAGGTTAGTGGCATGGGATTCTGTCTCTGGGTGTACAAAGTAAAGCTGGTGGGGACTCACGTCTAGTTTTTGAAAACTGAAAGAAGATGGTGTATTTATTGACATTAAAGGCCATCTGAGCAAAAGTCGATTTACTGGGCCACCAAACAAAGGAATAAACAACAACAACAACAAATCAAAATATCACTTTAAAAGTACAGTGTGGTGCCATTACCAATTCTTCTGATTTTAAACAGGATTCTGCCTCCCAAATCGATGAAAAGCATGGTAAGTCCAAAGATGAAACCACGAGGCACTCATAGGATAACTGAACCAAACAATTAACTCTCGTCTTTGGCATAACATCTGTTTGAGAATTCTCTCTCGGTCTGACAACTGAACTATATAATACAGTAGCTTGATGAGGTGGAAGTTGAGGGACAGCGTCAAATGCCTCGGAATAATTTGTCCTGTTTTATTAATCTCCGTTTTAAGATCATCCACAAAGAGTAAGCGTTTGGCGAGTTCTCCCCCCGTATTTCAGCTTCATGGGAGCCTAGAAAGCCCATGACTTCCGACCTGACGCAGCTGGTTGGCTGGTTCATTGGTCATATGCAGGTTATTCATCTCTGCTGTCCGTGGGAAAACGTGTCTCCCCAGCGCGGTTCCTCTCATGTTCCCTGTTTTTTTTATCTATCTACACATAACTGCCTTTTTTCTTTTCATGTCCCTCTCAAATGCAACTTCATTTGCCAGAGACTTTAATTTGTCTTCTTTGTTTTCTGGCTAGGAGTCCGAGAATCGTCGATAGGAGGCCTACAAGTGATAGGATTTTTGCGTCCCCTGCCATTAGAAACCAAACACATAAAAAAAAAAAGGAAAAGAAAAAAAAAACATCAACGAAGCCACTCTTGTGGACAAACGAGTCACAAGACAAAACGCGACGCGTTTCGACCTCGTAGATCTTCTTCAGGTAAGACACAAACGAATAATTGGCCTACAACGAAAATGAACGAATTTGGTACTCAGCTTCGATCTCTTCACTCTTCAGCGCAAGTGCCTACCTTGCCTACCGTAATTTCTTGTGTCAAATATGAAGTAGGGGAGTGGTCACGCAAATTCTATATAATAGTGCATAACGAGTAAGCATCAGGAAAAAAGAAAGTAGACTTACAGACAGCATTAGAAGTGTAGGGTGGGCGAAAAACAAAATTTAAAAAAAGGCAAACAAACAAAGAAGTAAACAAACAATTATAAAACAACAAGAAGAAACCAACTACTGAGACCCAGATCGATCTTGCGTGCAAATGACACTTGCTGCATCAATGAAGATCGATTACATTCCAATCTCAAGATATTGGTTTCACGTCGTCGCTGGCAAACGGTGATTTTCCTTTCCTGGCGTGGCGTTACGACAGATTTGATCAATTTACGCTGAAGACAACCGGAAAAAAAAATTAGATGAGGATCCTAACGAGCAGCTATTCTACAAGATATCATGTGATTAGACTTACAAACACCAAACTAAACAGACAGGACCCAAACTAATTCATAAACCCCCTTTTTTTTTTTTTTTTTTTTTTTTTTTTGCGCTAACATAGAATAACGCCCAAAACTTTCGTTTCACTCTACAAGTCCCTAGTGAGACCAGCCTTGGAATATGGCCACTCAGTCTGGGCAACCAAGACACAAGACGCTCTGCAGTGACCTGGAAGATGTCCAAAGGAGAGCAACCCGCCTGACAGGTCCTCTGAAGGATCTTCCCTACCCAGAACGTCTTGCTAGCCTGAAGCTACCTAGCCTGGAGCACCGTCGCACCAGAGGCGACATGATCGACGTCTACGAATACGTCCACAGGATTTATGACACAGATCGACCAGTGCTCCCTCTCTCCCAAGGCAAGGACACCCGGGGAAACAGCCTTAAGCTGGCCAAGGGATACTCCAGGCTGAACACACGAGCTGGTTACTTCTCCCAGTGTGTCTAACAGTCTGGAATAGTCTTCTGGACAATGTTGTAACCGCCCCATCCGTCAGTGCGTTTTAAAAACAGACTGGATGTGCACTGGGGGAATGCACCGACTCTATACGACCTAAAATGCTACCACTAGGCTGTGCCACACATAGTCTAGTGACTTCTTTTCTTGGAACGGTGAACAGGCCATATAGGCCTTCTACACCGAAAGAATCAATTAAATAAACACACACTAACTGAAACAAATCTATTGTCAGATTAACTCATAAATGTACTGACATAGGGTTCACACACACACACACACACTCACACAAACAGATTAACAGTGACACTCACACAAACAGTGTGCAACTGTGCAGTAACATGATGATCGGTACACACAAAGAATCGAACCCTCTCTCTCACCTTCGACAAAGTGTCGCCGGCCAGCAGGCTATCGCCGGGGTGAAATCTGTACAGGTTGTTCTTGGACGATTCCCGTCGTCGATACGCATCCCGTCTTCGGCGCAAAGATTTCCGCCTGACGCAGCTGTTTGTGCGAGACGACGCTCATGGCCACAGTCGGACATGGTGGGAGAGGGGTCATGTACCGACTCTCCATAGAGTGAAAGCTCACCGGATTATACTGATGGTACTGGCATCGACTTCAATGCGGACGATTCTACGCATCTATGGTTCACCGGTTGATGGTGCTGGTGATCGATCTACTGCACAAAGCGTGTTCTGTGTTCTCACTCCCACTACAAATCTACATTTTTCATCCATCTTCTCCAAATCTGGCATGATTACTCATTAGCATACTAGACAGATCAAAAGCGAATCACTTCTGTGCTAGGCTATCAAATTTTTTATGCGAGAATATTGTGAAGCGATACTTGATTAGAATAAGGTCTAAGAAAATAGATGTGCGATATTTTCGGCAGACGAAATCTGTGAGCAACTGACAATATCCAAGCAACTCCTGTCAGTCCCGAAGCCTTCTAGTTCTACAGATATTAATTTTTTCTTTTTTTTTTCCCACCCTCAACCCCTACCCACCTCCTCTCCATTCTTCTTTTCTCGCGTTGCGTGCTTGTGGTTCAGAAATCCTGCCGAGAAAGTCTGATGTTCAATAACACGAGGCATTGTAAAGTTTTCACCTTTTGTTATTATAGACACGCCTTGCAAGCTGCCGAACAATCCTAGCCTTGACTTTCTATTCCCGACTCTTTACGTCATTTGGCAGTGTGTGTGTGTGTGTGTGTGTGTGTGTGTGTGTGTGTGTGTGTGTTTTAGCATTTCTTTTTATCGTAAGATGATAAAAAATAAAGTGTCCGTGCCAGAGAGAGAGAGAGAGAGAGAGAGAGAGAGAGAGTGTGTGTGTGTGTGTGTGTGTGTGTGTGTGCGCGCACACACACACATATTTGCATCTGTGTGTGCGTGTGTGTGTGTGCGCGCGCGCGTGTTTTGCGTGTGTGTGATACTAAATCTTCATACATACTCTCCACCCCGACATCTTGTGAAGGTCATATCTAGCAACAGCGACTAAAAAGGAAACAAATGCAAAAGACCTCCTGCGCGCGCGCGCACACACACACACACACACACACACACGCACGCACGCACAATATACTACTGACATAGACCATCAGGTTATATTAAGTAATTACAACCGAGCCAAGGCACCTTTAGGCAAATGTTTATCTTTTTAATTCATCATATCTTTTTGCGAAAAGTGCTAGCTTCAGCGACATACGCTTCGCAAATTCTATTAAAATGCTTTGTTTCCACTTGAAAAGATCGCTATCGAATCTCTTTTTTGAGCAACTAATTCTGTTTTTCTACACATTTGATAAGATCTACTATTCGATTTCTCCAGAGACGTGAAAGAAACGTCTATGATTTCTCGAACTATGTTCGGTTTGCGTTAAGACCAAGCGTTCTGGTTCGAAATTTGCTAAAAACTATATTATAGCGGGAAAAGCGTTATATTTATGCCATTTAGGCGTTATAATCTTAAGTATTCCTCTGCTTCAAGATTACTTTTAAATATAAATGAGAGAGAGAGAGGGAGAGAGAGAGAGAGAGAGAGAGAGAGCGAGCGCATATATTTCCTGACAACGACACATTTCTTTGTCAATGGAATGCTTATGTCACTGTATTCTTACTAAATCGCACGTGCAAAATGGGCTAGACTCCGATTTTCAAGAAGTCCAACAGCCATACAACAAACTCAAAACACACACACACACACACACACACACACACACACAGAGAACACTGTCAGCTTCAGACAGTCATTCCCCTGACTGCCGGGGTCGTTATGAGACAGCCGCCGTTTCTCTCCAGGCTCTTCTGTTGGTGCTGTCTTGAGAGGTCTGGCATGGCCCATTTTGGTCCTGTCCTTTGTATTATTGGACCAGCTCTTTCTCTGCCGTCCTTGTCTGCGCCCTCTCCTTCAACAAGACTTTGAAGGATGCTTTTGGAGAGGGTGTGTGTGACGAATGACGTGGCCAAACCACGTCATCTTCCGTTTTTAGCTTATGATAGTACAAAATATAGCCACCGACATAGTTTTACATGGAAAACTCAACACCTCCACTGCAGCAAAAGGTCAGTTGACAGCAGCAATAATAGTACGAACATTTTTTTTTTTTTTTTTGCTGTCCCAATCTCTCTCGCCACCTCAAAGGCAGTGCACCCACCCGCTCATTCCGACAACCGTTCACAGTCACAGCCACCGGTCCCCACCGCCGCCCCGTCACCGATAATCAGGGAGCAGCCACTGTCAAGTCGTCAAGAGGCAACCCACCGGAGGAGCACTGCACGCTGCCGAGTCACTTCGGTGGTGTTCAGTGGCGCCTGTTCTGATCTAACATACGCAGGACACCACCTACTAAGCCCCCTACTGACTTAGTTGCTTAGTCGCGGAGCCGGCGTGAGTGAGCTCTCCCTCCGGAGGGTGCCACCACGTCCGTCCAACGACAGCCCCCATGGACTCGCCGATACCGGTGACCCCGACGGAACCAGACCAAGGCCACAGACGTAGAGAGGACACCGAAACTGAGGTCACCATGAGAGCAGGGCATGAAGGGCCACAGAACTTGAGACTTTTTTTTATGCTGATCGATGAGAATGAAGATGATGATGATTAAGATGATGCTACGGATTTCCATTTCGGTCTGAGACTACATGACAGGGCTGTACTCTACGCTTCCTTTCATAATATATCCCGGCGTCAACCAGGCCCGAGAGATACAGACACCTGCAATATTGGTCAGAAATTTGAGCAACACTCTCAGAAACGCATCCATTAAGTGGATGAAACTCGACTGTGTGGTCCCAGTCTTTCCAAGTGAGTCCGCAGCAAACTCAACTCTGGGTAGGAGCCGTTCGGGGCAGAAAAAACCCACATGACTCTGATGGGATTCGAACCCACGACCTCCCAGCCGGGAGTCCGCGACGCTAACCACTTCGCCACGGCGCTGGTCTAATAGTACGAACATTGATCTAGCAGTCTTGACAAAGCGGTGCCATTTCTTAATGTTCATATCGGATACTTTTATGAGATAAAATGTAGCTTTAGTGTCATTAATATGCACAAAGTTATAAATGGCCGTTTTCACAATTTCTCTAGGAGTCAGAGAAACGCTGCGTACAGGCTGCACACACACACACACGCAAACTTTTTAAAAAGTGCCATGGCATTGTTTAAGGAGTCAATTTTTTTTTCCATATGGCTGTCAAGGTACAATCCAGGTGGTCCAAGCAGACATTAGGAATGGCACAATTTGGGGGATACTATCTGGTGCAAAGATAGGGTCACAGAGGGGATAGAGGGAGAAGTGTTAAATGTACCGTCAGTTAAGGGAAGGGTCATGTATTTGAAGACTGTACATGTCATCGGTGCAAAACAAGTGAAATGATTGGCGATCGTTTCCATCAATGATCGCGATTTGCAATTGTGGCGTGTGGCCTGTTCATGACCAGACGTTTGCAAGGGACATAATTTCATGACCGATTTGAAATTGTGGCGCGTTGCCTGTCCATGACCGGACATTTGCAAGGGCCATAACTCAAGGGCCGATTTCTGTAACGAGATCAGGGACATGGATGGCAGAAAAATTTTCGATTTTTGCCGTCATTGATCCACTTTTGCGCCAATGTTATCATCTCAAAAGTTCGCATGATCAAGATCAATTTATGTATTGCAGGCGAATTACTTAAGAAAAAAAAAAATCCAAATAAACACAAGCTTCCAATTTGCAAGAGACTTCTTTCTTTGTCCCAAACTCCCGTTTTATTTTGAATAGACCTACATGCACGTGAATGTCCATGTGCGCGTGCGCTTTCATATGTACGGGTTCGTACGCTCCTTGAATTCTGACAGGGAATTTCAAGACCTTAAAAACCTTTGAAAACCAATAAAAATGTGGTTCCGTTGACCAAACCTCCTTGGAAACCTTTGAAAATCAAGCTATCAGCTCCAAAAATCTGTAATGTGGCAAAAAGAAATGGCAGCTTGATTTTTCTGCGTTCAGGTTAATGAAAAACTATCTAAAAGAAATTTTACAAACATCGTCGCGAGCCTGGATCGTCTGCGATTTTACCAAGGGAGATAATTGCAACTTCAAATCTATGGTTGAAAATTATCTCCCTTGGTCAAATCGCCGACAATCCAGGATCGCGACAATGTTCGTAAATTTTTTTCCCCCATCATCAACCTGAACGCAGAAAAAAACTGCCATTTTTTTTTTTTTTCAATTTTTACACGAGTAGTGTAGCCCTAAGTAGAGGAGTAGCACAAAAATTTGAATCTTTCAAAAATCGTGTTGCTCAAGGTGGTTGTTGAAACCATCTGTGGTGTTCATTTTGTCCATTTTCAAATTTTTTGTAGTAAAAAAGGATCATTTGAAGGGTGTGTGTGTGAAAATTGCAGAAACTTTATTTTCAAACGTCAATTTCTCAAAATCACTTTTTCAACAATGGTTGATGTGCAAGGAGTAAAATATCTCTGGATCCAGACTAGCTAGCTTGGTAATTTATTTTTTCTTTTGATCAGAAATGATTTCTGTGTGCAATTATATTTCATAAGTCGCAATAGCACGTTTTACTTGCCATTTCTATTGGAATAATTCAAAAGCAATGAAACGCGAAAGCTGGATGGCCACCACATGGAAAAAAAAAGCAGTTTAGATATTATATACAAATCCTTTTGCAATTGCATTACTATAGCTCAGTAAATATATAAAAATTGTTTTGTAAGTGCATCGCTATAGCTCAGCAAAACAAGAAAAGTCATGTTTCAAGTGCCTAACAACGATACAAATACAGTTCTTGCCATGAAATTTTTTTTTCCATTTTTCATCATCATTTTGCCCCCATATTAGTCCCAAAATCACACAAGAGCTTTGAAAATCGCCCAAATGTTTTTTCCACGTTAAATTTTCATGCTACCTCTTGCCTTGAAATAAATGCCCCTTGAATTTTGTTCTTGGGAGTCTGTAGAAACCCTGTATGTATACAAGCACATCATTTGAAGTACATAGTTGCTGCCACTTTTCCGATGTCGGAATTCAGAGTAAAAATGTAGCAATTCAAATGTGCCAATTTGAGTGCATGTACATGTTGAGAGAAAGGGGTGAAACTGATGCGAGCGCGTGTAAGCGGACATGGTGCATGAATGTGTGCTTGTGGAAAATGCGAGATGGCAAACAAACATGGGGCATGGATCAGAGAGCAGTGTGTGTGCACATGCGTAGTGTTGAGAGGAGGTGGAAGAGGGTAAAGCTGGAGGAAATGGGAAGGTGGGTAGAGACTGGCTTATGGGGAGGACTAAAATGTGTTAGCGTACTTCCGCCCTTTCAATTTGCGAGAATAGAACTAGGCCAGCAAACATGTTCTTTGCATGCCTCTATATACAGAATGTAGGCACCAGCGCGCCATTTTTAACATTTACTATCACTGTGCATTATGAGGCCGTGGTTGTATTCCAGTTTAGAGTACCCGTTTGCGTAGAGAGAGCAATAATCATTTCCTGTGGGGGAGAAAAAAAAAAAAACGCGCTAGTTATAGTCAAACAAGACCGATTTTCTGCACCTCATCCATTTTCCATGAAGTTTTATAAAGACTGTGTGGCTGCCATTTAATCCCTACCGTTATTCATACACAGGTTTATTTCAAAGAATGTCCATTTGGCCTGGCTGTGATCAGATTTAAGAAGATACATGTTAATGAGTGATGAGATGCATGGATCCACAGAGTTAACATTAAATGTAAATTGACAGCCAGACCTAGGTGTGGGATGCCGTAGTGAAGGTCTTCGGACGTGGGAGCAGTTGTATTCAGGCTTATTTGATGCAAATTGAGTGAAAAGTCACGTGGACATACCTTTTCTTTGAATGTGGAGGCAGTTACATTTAAAGTCATGCACAGTTAATTATTAGTCACCATGTTCTTTGCGAACAACCATTTTTATCTCCGTATTGAATGTATCCAAATATATTGTCATGTCTTTCTATCAAAAGTTCAGTTACTGAAGAATTCATACATTTAGAAAACAGCTATCCAAATCATCTGAAAGTGTTTACAGATGGCTGGTAATGGAATCCTGTAACAGTGGTTCTGGCTTTATAATACAAACTTTAAATGTCGGGAATTCATATTATTGAAGAAATGGATTTTCAGTCTATACCTTGGTTATATGCAAAACTGAAGGATTCCAGTTACATGATACACCAATTGCTTTACTGTGTTGATTCCAAATCTGTTTTACAATCACTTTCAGTGTTGGGACTGCAAAGCTAGAAAAGACCCGCTTTTCGAAATAAAACATTTACTGCAGTTTTATCACTTTAGGTATAAAAATCATTTTTTGTTGGGTTCCATCTGACTGTGGTATAAGAAATGGTCTCACAAATAGATACGCTGAAAATTTTTTAATGCCTTAGATTTGTCCTCTTGTGAATTATTCCAAATTGTGTAAAAGTATATACATAAGCAGAATTTTAGTTTAAAAAAAAAAAAAAAAAAAAAAAAAAGGGCAACTTTATGCCCAAGCATTATGTCCGAGTGAAAGTGCTCGGGTCAGCATGCAGAGATGGGGTGGAAGAGTGTAACGCTGGCATGGGTGTACACATGTGCATATCTGGTGTGGGTATACACATATGCATGTGTAGCTTTGAGAGTTCAAAACAGGTGTATAACATGTGGTAGGGATCATGTGTGGGCATGTGTGAAGTGGAGGGCAACGCTATGTGCATGGGCATTTGTACACGTCGAGAAATCAGGTGTGTGAACTTGTGTATGGGTGGGGTAGGAGCTTGTGTACATGTATGAAATGGAGGGCTGTGCATGTGGGTGTATATATGTATAAAGTTTGCTGTGCAACTCCTGATGTGCACATCTGGGTACAAGTGTGTGCATGTGAAAGCTGTTGTGAAAGTGTGTGCATGCTCAGCTGTTTGGGTGTAGTGCGACTATATGTATATACAAGTTACAGGAGAATATGGAAGCAGACACCTTTGCTTGCCTAGGTCACTCACAACAGTTTGAGGATGGAAGTTTGCCTGGATGTGCGTTTTCAATGGCAAATGAAGGCTGTGGGATCACATTTTGATTTGTATTTTACATTGTAAACTGTTATGGCTGTCTAAGTATATAAAGCAAAGATAGGTTCATCATCTGTCTGTTTGGGAAGTTTTACCCCCCCCCCCCCCCCCCCCCCCCCCCTCCCCAAAGTTGCAAGTGCCTTAAAACTTAACATGGCTTTCTTGATGAACAGGTGCACTGATTTTTCACTTTTAGAAGTACAAAGTATTGCATTTATAAATCTGTCAACTGATTCGACTCTTTCAGGTGGGTCCTTTAATCCAAATCCAATCAAAACTTTCTCAGCCTAAAATTCTATCCTAATTAACTGCACCCATTTTATTCTAAGTGTAGACCTTCTCTATAAAAAAAATAAAGGGTTTCACCCATATAGAAAAGACAACCAGTCTCTTTTGCTTGCATGGGATCTTTTCTAATTGTTTCTATATTATCTTCATTGAAAGCAATGTATTCAATTAAAAAATATAACACCACCCAAAGAAAGAGGTTTATTTCACTGAATTGACCAATCTGATTTGCTTAAATTGGGAGCTGTCCAGATGACAGCATTTACACTGGCACTAGCACCATCAACAGCCACCCTGGCACAAACAAAATATTTTTTTTTAGGTGAATGGAATCTGTTAATGGAAAAAATTAACACTGCATGCAAGAGGGATAGAAATTGTGTTCCTCAATGTTCTAGTCCGACTTTGCTGTGTTACTTTGACACAGTGTCAAGTTTATTCCCTTCCCTCACCCATTCCCAAATGTCAACAACTGTTCTGCACTACAAGGTTCTCACTGCTAGTCAAGTCCTAGAGATCTATTTTCACAAAGGAAAATGGACTATAAAAAAAAAAAAATAACAACGAAAAAAACAGAAAATCCCCCCCCCCCCAGCTGAATATATGAATACATGGGTGAAACCAGGAATAAAATGAAAAAAAAAAGAGAAGGAGCGCTGCCTTGGGCTTCCTGGCATGGTCAAGGGGCAGATCACCTTGTCAGTGGTTAGGGGGCTTTACCCACTGAAACCGAGGCTTTCTGCATTTCCAAGTAAAACCTTTTCTACTTTGCATTTTAAGACACCTTAGCTCTTTTTTTTTTTTTTTTTTTTTTTTAACCATTTTATCCATAACACCACAAATAAAACTGACAATGTTACCAGCCTGCAGGCAGTGAGTTCACTTAATTCCAGAAATCTAAGATAGCAATAACCGTTATTGACAGCAGTTTGTGTTTGCCACCTCTGAAACTTATGAAGACAGCTTGCAGTTTGAACTATGGCTCAGTGACCAATTTGCATGAATGACTGAACAAGCCCCAGAACACGGACTTTCAGAGTTTTAGATTGGTTTATAGTTAGTAGCAGCTTGTAATGCATGGTGTGACTCAACTTGTATGGCAAACAAAAACAACAGTGCCCAAAGGAGAGTGTGATCGAATTAAAAACTTGTTACATGTTTTTGCTGACTTTGTTGTGGAAAAAGTGAGTGAAGAAGTAGTTATGGACATTTTTAGTGAACTGGATGTGGTGGGCAATAGTTTTGATTTAGATCAAGCACCATGTAATTGTGATTTTGAGATTGACACAATGATTGACACAGACAATGACTGGACAAGTGCCTAAAGGTGACAAAATCTCAAGATGCTAATCAGTGGGGAAGAAAAACTCAGCATGGCATTTCCAGATGATCCTAAACCTTTCAAACGTAAATAAGGACAGTGTAGACTATTACATTTGTTGACAGCGACCATTTTTTTCTTCTTGTTGTTATCAGCATGTGATTTCAATGGGTAACCTTTCAAAGGAAAGTCTGTGTGGATTATCCAGGTAAGAATGAAAAGGCTGCAACTTATATCTGGACACTGTGGAACATCACTGACTGATTACTTGTGAAAAAACTATGATAATAAGCAGGATGTGCCACCTGTTTTCACCTGTCATTTTCACATTCTAGACAGGCAAGCACCTAATCAAACACAAGCACACAAGTTCCGTTTTATATTACTCTTTATTCAATTACCAGCAATTTTTTTCTGAATGTCATGTTTAAATAGTAACTGTTTAAAAGTTACGCAAACATAACTATTGTTTTCAAACTTTCCTTCTGTTGATAGACCAGACACCCAACAGTACATTGTTAAATAACCAGAGTAAGGGTTAAGCTCAACTAATGGTAGCGACTATTAGCCAAAGCAGCATTTGCACATTCTCTCATCAAAATGAACAATGATCAGTTTGGAAAAAAAAAACCTGGATCTGACACAATAATCTAAGCTTTACCGCAACATTCAAAGGGGGGGGGGGGGGGGGGGGGGGGGGGGAAGAGAAATCAAGCTGGATATTTCATCATTTCAGGATCTCTGGATAAACAATTCTGGTTACTGACATTTACAGACATGTGGTTTCATCCATGTGAATATGCATACATACATACACACACACACATTCCAACCACAGACTGACCGGGCTGTGGCTGTGGACAGGGTGTCGGAATGAGTGGCGTGGGTGCACTGAGGTGGCGCAGAGATTGGGACAGAAAAAAAAAAAAAATGTAAATCAAGGCAACCACTTTTTTTTTTTTTTTTTTTTTTTTAAATACTAGTTAATTGGTGTGGGACCTCACTGGAAGGTATTGGAGCATGCAGTACTACCATAGCCAATAGAAAAGTTTTCCGGAACAGCTGAAAAATGTTAAGAATTTGAAAAGAAGGTAAAGTGGGAGTAATTTAAGATGTACGTGGGATGGCGACATACTTTCTATGCAGCGGAGAAAAACATTATTTCAAACTGCAAATAGATCTGGTTTTGGTCATCATAGCACAAGTTCAGGATCTGTTAAATCAAAGTCAGCCAGCCAGATTTAGTCTACAGTGACAATATGGATGGAGTAAATTAAAGTGATCAGTTTGTCAACAAACAAGTTCCCCAAACCACAAAAAACTTTTTTACTAAACATTCCACTGTTCCTGTAGAAAGAAAAATTAGGACTATAAAAAAACGTTACACGTAACTAAAGAAAGAACAAACACCAACGTGATGCACGTTACATGTGGAAGCCACTTGTGCTTTGTGGATGGTAGGAATTGTCTTCAGAGTTTTCATGAAGGCTAGGTCATGCATGCATCTGTGTATTCTTTGCGTTACTGCCATTAGGACGACCAACAAAAAATGTGTGGGTTTGTCTGCCCCTATGAATGTTATTCTGGATGGTTTTTGTACAGTCTTTTTTTTCTTTTTAAAAAGCAGAAGATGCCTGAAAATAAGACGGTTTTCCTTTTTGACTTGTTTTCCCTTTCATAACCCATGTGTATCCAAAGAAGTATATTCTGTAATTGTAAAAACAGGTCAGTTTGCGGAAAAAACAGTCCATCTACGTACAGTATCATATATTTTTTTAAAAAGAAATTGAATCAAATTAGCAAATACATTTGCATACTTGTATCCTTGGGATATCACAGTGTTTACAATGTAAAAAAAAAATCCGTGTGTTCTGCAAAACAGAAGTCTGTTGTGACATACGATGACTTGTGATTTGTTGGCGTCATCGGCAAAGATGGTTATATATATATATATACATATATATATATATATATATATCAGAACACTTGACATGCACCTTTTGACACAGTACAGTGAAATGTTTCGAATGAAAGAAAAATGATTGCTTTGTCAATAAAAGGTAAAATTGTGAACTTGAAATCCACCTCCGATTTTTTTGTTCAGTAGCAATGTGCAAACTGCTGAAAATGCTAAAAAAAAAAAAAAATTGTATGAATTGAGGCTGAAGGTCACAATAACTGCATTCCACAGGAACTTAAAACATGCTTTGAAAATTTAGTTTGTGTTGAACTCATTGACACATTACACTAGAACTCTGGTTCACAATTTCTGATTTCAAAAGCATTTTAATACTGCTGCAAAGTTACTGCAAAAAAAAAAAGTGCAAAAAACTCAGAAAAACTATCAAGTTAATCATGTTCCACAGAAAAGCATTTTCATGTCGGTAAAAACTCTTCAGTTTAATCATCTTTTGGCCCGACGACACCAAATGACCTTATCAGAACCGTCACCTTAAGTCAACTCTGCTTAGACATCAAAATGAACATGAAGATAAAATGCATACATGCCTACACATTTTAAAAAATGCATACACTTGCACATATAAAACTTGTTCAACAGATTTTCCCAAACCATACTGGAACTGCTTTAAAATCTGTTGTCAGTAAAAGTTTTTTTCATTAAAAATTGTAATCTCAAACCAAATGTAACCTCTCTGAAAAATGTTTTGAAGGACAGAGCCATAACCTATTCATACCTGGAATGTGTTCATACTTAATCATAGCGGTTATATGTTCACACATCTGATCAAACAACAGATAACTGATCGATTGACAGTTACCTGCATCCTGCACAAATCTTGATTTGCAGGTAGTTCAAAGCGACACGGCGCGTTCAGGAACGCTTTCAGCCATGGGGGACAAAGAAATGTTCTGCAAGCAGACCAAACACAAGTCAAACTCTCCAGCTTACATGTCCCTTAGTGGCCCACAGCACATTTCCAAATAACACATGTAATCCACACACACCAACACCTCAAATGGTCAGCCTTCTCTACAGTGACCTACCTGTAAAAGAAAATCATTAACTTTCTTTCCAGCTGGCCAGAACAACTTCAGCAAACTTCACTACTGTGATCCCATACCAAGTGCCTGAATTACTGCACAGTAAACTGCAATTAGCATTTTTAGACAGAAATATTCAGCACCTACACAGCTGGCTCTTTGAGCAACCTCACACCTTGTACATCCTTTCCATGATCCAAATGTATGGCAATAAAAGTCACACCCATCAAGCAAACAGGAACCCTTGACATGTAACTAAACGTATGTATTAGATGTATTACTTATTCATTAAACTTCATCTTAAACTCTAAATTTAGAAATCATTAGTAAAACAATTTTAGCAAACAATGAAGGGGAAAAATTCATGCAGAAACTTTACAAGTCCTTGCATTAGAAATGGATGCAAACTGCAATAGAATAATGTGGCTTCATGCAGTGACTACAAACACCAGTTGACAACACAAACATAATGCAGTCTTGATAAAATAATCATCAAAATAGACGACATTCTTGGCATTATACTGTTTTAGGGGACACCAGGTTCAACATCAAAGTTCATTTTGACCCAGTAAGAGCTGGAACTAGTCTTCCCTTGACCATCCCTCTCAGCAGCTCTGCAGAGATTGTATACATAAATAACTCAAATGTACTGAATTCAATTCATATCATTTGTATCCCTGCCAACCACAAGGAGCATTATCAGGGCTGCAATATCAGTCAGTTTCCCCCAATTGAAAAGTTGCATGCATACACAAGAATACTAACCAAAATTAGTTCATTTGGTATCCTGACATTTGTTCTGAACACATTTGAAAAATTCATGTTCCATTCAATACCAATTACTGCAGTCCACACACATAAGTTTTTTCCCGATAATTATTACATTCACATCAGCAACAACATAAAACCACAACTCGCAAACACTAAGTAAGCCTGAATGACAGTCTGCAGATAACACGTTTTAATTGCATAGGAATGCGAGATACTGGATTGCTTTGATGCACTTACCAAGTTTTCCTCAATACATACCAACCCAGATTAGTCCTTTCTAGCATTTTATTGCAATGCTGGCCATTGGAACATCAATTCTGTAAACACAGCTTCAACATGTAAATCTTCTGGCCAATTCACAAAACATTCTGTCATCATTAAATACCTGCTTAGAAAACAAGTTTCACAGCCAATGTAACCATTCTAAATAAAACGATCTTTCTCGTCATCCCCCCCCCCCCCCAAAGCAATGCCTGAGACGCCTTGCATCAAACAGAGGGTGAGGCCAGTGACAAACTGCACCAGTGACACTTTTACAAAATGGCAGTGGTTTAACACTGGACTGGCTCAATTTAACATCTCTGAAAAAAAAAGGAACCTTAGTTTTGCTGTGATGCACTTACCAGGTTCCCTCAGAAGTGCCATCCCAGATCCAACAGCGGTATAGTGCAATGCAGGCCAATGAACACCAACTCTGTAAACATAGTTGAGTTAGGTAAGTAAATCGATAGACCAATTCAAAAGAAATCTGTGAAAAACTAATATTTGGAACAGCTGCTGGAATTATAAAGACATAAGCTGCGAAAATATTTACTTACAGATGTAAAATAATAACACTTTTTCACATCCGATGTCTTTTATTAATGATGCTGTATCAGTATTTTCACAGATCAAGTAAGGAAACATTCATGTAAACAAAAATCAATTTGAATGTACAAAAAAAAAAAAAAAAAAAAATCAAGCATGGCAATAAAAACACCTACATGCAAACATGCGCATGTGCAAACATGCACTCTCTATACTACTCACCTTATATTCAGACCCGTCAGTGGCTCATGTCGTAAGCCATCTCCATACACCTGTGGGGAAAAAAAAAAAAACACGAAAATTCTACAATATCCATAAAATTCTACAAATTCTACAATATCTACGCTGTTGCAGATACCCCTCATTGCAAGATTGTTCCCCCCCCCCCCCCCCCCCCCCCTTTTTTTTCTTTTTTTTTTTGCAATAAACATTTTATTGCATTTTTTTCAAGAAGTAAACTATAACACACACACATAAATGAAGGGGAGAGGAGAAGATGGAATGGGTGGTGGGGGGAAAAAGGGGGGTAAGGGGGCACAAATGGAAGGGGAACCTGAAAATAACAGTAATAGTAACATCACAATAACAATACCTACAACAATGACAAAAAACAACATGACTATCAAGATGGAAAAAAAAAAAAAAAAAAAAAAAAAAAAAAAAAAAAAAGTGGTGAAAATGCTGATGGCATGGAGTGTAAAAACACTGACTTACAAAACGTCTCTTGGTTCATTGTACAGCGTACAGCTTGCAACAGTTCGCTGTTGCAGATACCCCTCATTGCAAGATTGTTCCAGTTTGCAGCCACTTTAATCTTTAGTTTTATGGAATATCAACATTTAATTTTTGTGTCCGATTCAAACAATTAGCTTTGATATTGTTTTGTGTTAAAATTTCATACAGGAATTCTGATCCTCTTCATACCTTCTAAATATATTGTAATGTATTGGCATGTCCAAAACTTACTGTCTGTATTTTGCTTTATTTCACTTATTGTATATTCTTTAATTACCAATATACCATTAAATGTGACAAAATCAATCTTACATCCACAATTTGTAGAAAATTCCTCAAATGTCATAAATTCTCCATTTGTTTTGAGAAAATGTTTTATGGCGTATACTCCTTTTCTTATCAGATTATATCTAATTACTGCATACCAATTTTTACATTTTTGTTCCAGAAAATTGGTTCAGAAAGCAATTCATTTCCAGATTTGAGTTTTACATTAAAATGGAACAACTATACTTTCAGTATATGCATCCCCCCCCCCCCCCTTTTTTTTTTTTTCCTTTTATTCCTCCACTATCTACCCCCCCTCCCCCCACTACCATCTCTCCCAACCATCTTATCTCTCCCTCCCCGTTGTATCATGAAAGCTGATCAGTTCAGTGTCAACCACAATATGACACTCGCCTCACATCCAGCCTTCGAAATGGCAATTTAAATTCTTCAGCTATCTTGAGACACCTGCACAGATAACATAAGGAATTAGGGTTATATTGGTATCAACCATCTTAATTGAAACAAACACAATCACATAATGACACTCGCCTCACAACCAGCCTTCCCAATGGCAGTTCGACTTCTTCAGCCATCTTGGGACACCTGCACAGATAACACAACGAATCAGGATTACATTAGGATCAACCACTGTATCAGACTGAAACAAACACAACCACCCAATATGACACTCACCTCAAAGCCAGTCTTCCCAACAGCAATTCAAGTCTCGGCCATCTTGGGACACTTGCACACAAATAAAAAGATCTAAAAACAAACAAAATCTCCAAAGTATGTCTTCCCTGTAAACACATCCATACCCCTCCCTCCCCCCTACAACTCCCCCCCCCCCCACCACGTACAAGCCTCCCCTCCTGCCCATACCCACTCTTTCTCTCTCTCTCCAAACCCTACCAACCCACTCGTCACTCCTGTGACTTACTGTAGTGCAGCAGTCATCTGTAGCTGGAGACTAGGTCACATGTTTCAAGTCGCCGTTTACTATGGTGCAGTGGTCATCTTCACATCTGTGTGGACTGGGAGGTCACATGTTTCAAGTCGCCACCTACTGTGGTGCAGTGGTCATCTTCACAGGCTGTGTGGACCGAGAGGTCACATGTCCAAGTGGCAACCTACTGTGGTGTTCATCTTCACAGGTTGTGGACTGGGAGGTCACAGGTCAAATGGCTACCTACTGTGGTGTTCATCTTCACAGGCTCTGGAATGGGAGGTCACATGTCCAAGTGGAAACCTCATATGGTGTTCATCTGTACAGGTTGTGAACTGGGAGGTCACAGGTCCAAGTGGCTGCCTACATTGGTGTAGTGGTCATCTTCACAGGCTGTGTGGACTGGGAGGTCACAGGTCAAGCTGCCCCCTACTGAGGTGTAGTGGTCATCTTCACAGGATGTGTGGACTGGGAGGTCACAGGTCAAGCTGCCCCCTACTGTGGTGTAGTGGTCATCTTCACAGGCTATGTGGACTGGGAGGTCACAGGTCAAGTTGCCACCTACTGTAGTGTAGTGGTCATCTTCAGAGGCTGTGTGGACTGGGAGGTCACATGTCCAACTGGCAACCTGCTGTTGTGGTCATCTTCACAGGTTGTGGACTGGGGAGGTCACATGTCCCAAGTGGCTACCTTACTGTGGTGTAGTGGTCATCTTCACAGGCCATGTGGACTGGGAGGTCATGTGTCCAACTGGCAACCTGCTGTTGTGGTCGTCATCTTCACAGGCAGTGGACTGGGAGGTCACATGTCCAAGTGGCCGGCCACCTACTGTGGTGTGGTGGTCAGAGAGAAATTATGCAGCCCTTTTCCCTGCCAATCACTAGCCATACCATGGTTGTCGCCTCACTGAAGTCAGCTCTCAAAAAGGAACACAAGGGTTGTCGCCTTGAATTCAACTCTCAAAAAAGATCTTAAGGGTTGTTTGCGCCTTGAAGTCAACTCTCAAAATGGATCTTGAGGGTTGTTGCGCCTTGAAGTCAACTCTCAAAAAGGATCTTAAGGGTTGTTGCCTTGATGTCAACTCTCAAAAAGGATCATACAGGTTGTCGCCTTGAAATCAACTTTCAAAACTTTCAAGGAGAATCATACGGGTTGTTGCTTTGAAGTCAACATCAAAAAGGATCATACAGGTTGTTGCCTTGAAATCAACTCTCAAAAAGGAACATACTGGTGTCTTGAAATCAACTCTCAAAAAGGAACATAAGGGTCGTGTCTTGAAGTCAACTCTCAAAAAGGAACATACAAGGGTTGTCACCTTGAAGTCAACTCTTTAAAAAAATAACCTGCAAGGGTTGTCACCCTGACATCAACTCTAAAAAAGGAACATAATGGTTGTCACCTTGACATCAACTCTAAAAGGAACGTAAGCGTTGTCAACTGACAACTCTTAAAAAAAAAAAAAAAAAGAAAAAAAAAAAGGAACAGAAGGGTTGTTGCCTCGGTATCAACTCTCAAAATGGAACACGAGGGTTGTCGCCTTGACATCGATTCTCAAATCTAAAGAACATACAGGTTGTTGCCTTGAAGTCAACTCTCAAAAAAAAAAAAAAAAAAAAAAAAAAAAAAAAAAAAAAAAAAAAAAAAAAACCCACAGAAGGATTGTTGCCTCGATATCAACTCTCAAAATGGAACATAAGGGCGTCGCCTTGAAGTCAACTGTCAAAAAGGATCATACAGGTTGTCGCCTCGAAATCAACCCTCAAAAAGGATCGTACGGGTCATCGCCTTGAAGTCAAATCTCAAATAGGATCTTCAGGGTTGTTGGCACCTTAGGATCACAAGGGCCGTCGCCTTATCCACTCTCAAGAAGGAACATAAAGGGCGTCATCTTGAAGTCAACTCGCAAAAAGGGTCATACATGTTGTCGCCTTGACATAACTCTTATTAAAACTAAAGGGAAAAAAAAAAGTAACATAAGGGTTGTTGCCTCCATATCAACTCTAAAAAAAGGAATGCAAGGGTTGTTGTCTCGTTCTAGAAAAGGAAGCAAGGGTTGTTGCCTCGGTATCAACTCTAAAAAAGTAACACAAGGGTTGTTGCCTCGATATCAACTCTGAAAAAAAAAGAACGCAAGGGTTGCTGCCTCGTTCTAAAAAAGGAACATAAGGGTTGTTGCCTCAATATCAACTCTAAAAAAGGAACACAAAGGTTGTTGCCTTGTTCTAAAAAAGGAATGCAACAGTTGTTGCTTCAATATCAACTCTAAAAAAAAAAAAAAAAAAAAAAAAAAGGAACACATGGTTTGTTGCCTTGATATTAACTCTAAAAAAGGAACATAAGGGTTGTTGCCTCAATATTAACTCAAAAAAAAAAAAAAGGAATGCAAGGGTTGTTGCCTTATTCTAAAAAAGGAACGCAAGGGTTTTTGCCTCGATATCAACTCTTTAAAAAAAAAAAAAGGAACGCAAGGGTCGTTGCTTCATTCTAAAAAAGGAACATAAGGGTTGTTGTTGCCTCGATATCAACTCTAAAAAAAAAAAAAGGAACATATGGGTTGTTGCCTCAATATTAACTCTAAAAAAGGAACACAAGACTTGTTGCCTCGATATCAACTCCAAAAAAGGACATAAGGGTTGTTGCCTCAATATCAACTCTAAAAAAAGGAACACAAGGGTTGTCACTTTCACAACTCTCAAAAAGGAACATAAAGGTTGTCCCCTTGAAAACTCTAAAAAAGGAATATTAGGGTTGGAGCCTTGAAGTCAACTCTCAAAAAGGATCATAAAGGTTGTTGCCTTCAAGTCAACTCTCAAAAGGATCATACGGGTTGTCGCTTTGAAGTCAACTCTCAAAAAGGATCATACAGGTTGCCTTGAACTCTTAAAAAGGATCAGAAGGGTTGTCACCTGAAATCAACTCTCAAAATGACTGCTGAAAAGTATTTTGCACCCATTAGTTTTGCAAGGGCGTCAAAGTGAGTTGTTCTATGGGCTTGTTTAAATCCTTAGCTTTTCTCAACTGCCACCTGGGATTTGGACCCATTCTGTTGGTTCTGCGACTTTGCTAATCACTCAAGTGTTTTCCAGCCAAAAGCTGGACATACTTTTCGTCACAAACAAAATATCACAAGAGACATAACACATGTATCCATTAGCAAGTATTCAAAATTTAAGTTTCATCCAGTAGATTTTGAGATGTAGATTTTACTTGGGAAATCACAAATTTTGCTGCAACTCCCAAAAATCTTCAGGCTAGGCGTGTCCTCTATTATTAAAATGAGCATGGCACATAGGACTACACCTGTAACTCCTAATGAATGCTTCTCAGTGCATAAACTTGCCAAAATCAATAGACAAGTATGTATACCCCCCCCCCCCCCCCCCCAGCTGCTGGTTGTGGCTGTTGAGTAGTTTTTTCATTTTGATATGTGAATGATCAGCTGAGTGCTGATAAGGGAAGAGGTTTTTTGTTTTGGATATGTGAATGATAAGCCGAGTGCTGATAAGGGAAGATTTTTTTCGTTTGGCTATGTGAATCATCAGCTGAGTGCCGATAAGAGTTTTTTTTCCTTTGGCTATGTGAATGATCAGCTGAGTGCTGATAAGGCTTTTTGTTTGGCTATGTGAATCATCAGCCGAGTGCTGATAAGGTTTTTCATTTCGCTATGTGAATGATCAGCTGCTGGTTGTGGCTGCAGTGCTAAGAGAAGAGGTTTTTTCTTTGATTTGTAAATGATCAGCCGAGTGTCGACGAGAGAAGCGGCTTTTTTTCCTTTCATATGTAAATGATCAGCTGCTGGTTGTGGCTGCAGTGCTTAGAGGTTTTTTGTTTTCTCTATGTGAACAATCAGCCGAGTGCTGATAAGGGTTTCTTTCGTTTCGCTATGTGAATGACCAGCTACTGGTGTGGGCTACAGTGTTGATAATAGTAGTAGTTTTTGGTTTTAATATGTGAATGGTCAGCTGCTGGTAGCGACTGCAGAGTTAAAAAGTTTTTTGTTTTGATGTGTGAATGATCAGCTGCTGGATGTGACTGCAGTGCTGATGAGAGAAGAGGTTTTTCCTTTTGATTTGTAAATGATCAGCCCAGTGCTAATGAGATGGGGTTTTTTTTTTGTTGTTTATGTGAATGATCAGCTGCTGGTTGTGGCTGCAGTGCTTAGAGAAAAGGTTTTTCGTTTCTCTATGTGAATGATCAGCTGAGTGCTGATAAGAGAAGGGTTTGTTTTGTTTCAATATGTGAATGATCAGCTACTGGTTGTGGCTACTGTGCTGATAAAAGGTTTTGTTTTGATATGTGAATGGTCAGCTGCTGGTTGTGGCTGCAGTGTCGATAAGACAAGGTTTTCATTTCGATATGTGAATATCAGCTGCTGGTTGTGGCTGCAGCGTCGATGAGACAAGGTTTTCATTTTGATATGTGAATGATCAGCTGCTGGTTGTGGCTGCAGTGTTGACAGAAGAGGTTTTTAGTTTCAATATGTGAATGGTCAGCTGCTGGTTGTGGCTGCTGTTCTAATGAAAGATTATTTTTTTATTTATTTTTTTTTTTTGATATGTGAATGATCTGCTGCTGTTACTGTTTTGGTGCTGATGAGAGAAGAGGTCATTCATATATGATCAGCTGCTGCTGTTTGTGCCTGCAGTGCCAATGTGGGGGTCAGTCCTCTTTCACTCAATTTCTCTCTCTTCAAGTTGTGACAAACAAAAGCAAGCAAATTGTGCTTCCCAGTGACACCACAATTCATTTGGAGATGTCAACAATCAACCTTTGATTGATGTTTAGAATCAAAATAAGTGACAAGATTTCTATCAGACACACACCAGCATCTCTTTTCTTTCACTGCAGAGTCTCCCTGCATGTTGCATTCATCATACAGTGCAGTGAGAAAGATGCCATCAAAACTGGAGTGGAAACTGGCAGAATTGCAGATCAGTTGAAAGTGTGTAAGTGACCATTTCCTTTCATGTATGATCATATACTGCTCTCCTTCCCTCTCTCTCCCGTCTGTCCCTCCTTCCACCCTTGCGCGCATGCATGCTAACACACACGCACGCACACAACAAAAACACTTGCACACTTAAACATGTTGAGAAGTTTTTTTATTTTGATATGTGAATGATCAGCCGAGTGCTGATGAGTTTTTTTTTTTTCGTTCGATATGTGAATGGATCAGCTGCTGGTTGTGGCTGTGGTGTTAAGAGAAGAGGTTTTTGGTTTCAATATGTGAATGATCAGCTGAGTGCTGATAAGAGAAGAGGTTTTTTGTTTGGATATGTGAATGGATCAGCTGCTGGTAGCAGCTGCAGTGTTAAGAGAAGGGGTTTTCAGTTTTGGTATGTGAATGATCAGTTGCTGGTTGTGGCTGCTGATGAGAGAAGACATTTTTCATTTTGATTTGTGAATGACCAGCTGAGTGCTGATGAGAGAGGTTTTTTCATTTCTATATGTGAATGATCAGCTGCTGATTGTGGCTGTAGTGTTGAGAGAAGAGGTTTTTCAGTTCAATTTGTGAATGATCAGCTGCTGGTTGTGGCTGTAGTGTTGGATGAGGTTTTTTTGTTTTTTTTTGTTTTTTTTTTTTTTTTACACTGAACACCAAAACCTACTTGGCAACTGCAGACTACCACGTCGATGAACTACCCAACACTACGTCTGCTGCCGTCATCAGCAAACTGTCCACTTTGTCTGGACTTTTCATCAAGCTATTTGCTTGTGGATATCTTGGACTTGAAGTGATATGTGGAAAGTCCAAGGTTGCAGCAAAGGTCTTAATCTTCTGCTGTGGACTGGGGCCATTGTCACTCACAACAGTTTCAGGTATGCTATGGCGGGCAGAGAACATCCTTAAAAAGGCCAAATCTGATGGTCGCAATCACCTACTCAGCATATTAGAATATTGCAGCACTCCCATGGACAACCTAGCATCTCCAGCTCAGATGGGTCAGCAATTCTTCTCCATCTTTGCCACCACTGTGAAGCAGTTATTTTCATGTAAACGTCAATTTGAGATGCAACCAACTTCAGTCCACTAAGAAGACATATGACAAAACTGTGCATCCCCAAACAACCATGGAGACTGGTGATCACATCCGTGTACACCAGCCAAGGGAGACGACTGGAAACCAGCAACTGTCACTGCCTCTTGCGCCGAGCCACACTTATACAGTGCAAACAAGATGGTGCAGTTTATCGATGTAACCAATGGCTTTTGTGTCCCTCAACTTGGAATGAGACTACAAGGACACTTTCATCTAGCACGTGCATCCCAGGGCTGGAAAATCCTGCTCCCAAACCAGTGTCAACCAACAATGAGTCTACACTGTACATCACCAGGAGTGGCCAAATTATCCGTGCTCAAAAAAAAAAAAACCAAAAAAAACTTATATCAAGTATACAACACAAAATCAAACAGTGTGTGTGTGTGTGTGTGTGGGAGCGCGCGTGCATGTGCATGCAGAAAATACATCTTAACCCACCTCTACTCCTTTCCATTTCTCTCTCACACATGCACACATATCTCGCTCTTACACAAACACCTTCAATATCAATCAGTTCCCTATTAATGACATTAATGATAGATTGCTCCATGATCATTTCAATATTTGAAATATACTGAACTGGCAATGATTTTACAAATTAACCTTCATTTATACTATAACCTACCAAATCATGCAGTCATACTAGGATTGCAACTACAAAGGGCAAGATCACGCCGGAGAGAGAGAGAGAGAGAGAGAGAGAGAGAGAGAGAGAGAGAAAACTTGAACAAAACATGACAGAGAAAAATCAAAAGATCATCAACATGACTGGAAAGTAAATTATATTTAAAGATGTCTCATCACTTCTGCATGGGCAGATTTATATTTTGAGCAACCTAGATGGTAAAAAAGGTGTTCTTTTTTCCCCATTTTCACTGTGAATTGGCATATAACTTGATTCTACATTTGCAGCAGTACTAAAATAATTTACCATTCTATCGACAATTCAGTGACCTACCCACCAGACAAGAGCAACCTTCAAAACAAGTGCTGTGCAGTAGTAGTTTAGTATTGTTTCCCCACCATCAGGTAAGATTTAACTTGTCAAAGTTACATTCACAACATCAGCATTATTTGCCAGTAAAAGAAAATGTCTTTTTGGTAGCCAACTGACAAAATGCAAGGTGATAATAGACCATTTACCAGTTTTTGATTACTTGCAACTTCATAGAATTCAGAATCATCATCGAAAAACAGGCAAGTGGTTTTGCATGGGGGCAGGTAAAAACTGTCTACCTGCTACCTGCTTCCTTGCAAGTCAGGAAAGAAGTCTTACTGTGCCATTTATACATGTTCTACCTGGACCAAATGGCCTAGATTGACTTTTTTATGATTACCTAAAGTGCACAAAACTGAACTTAACTATAAATGTAGTATGCCCGAGACAGTACAAGTCCCGACTCGCGACTTTTTGGTTTAGAATAGCTGCCAATCTTCTAGAGTTAAAATTAAGGAACCAGAGGGTGAAGTGGCAAAGTGGAGTGACTGAAGTACTTCTGATCCCTTTTGTCTCAGCTGACCAAAGTGAATACATATGTTGAAAAAGGAAATGCATCTTCCCTACATGCAATTACCAGCATCCACCATTACTGGGCCTACAATAATTCATCCTCCCTATTAAAGAAAAAAAAATGACCCCTCACCCCACCCCACCCCACCCACACATTTTCTTTACAAAATTTTGGAATTATTTTTTGATGAATTTAGGATTCTGGGAACACTTCCAACTTAAGTGATGCCCACAGCCTAGTCGAGTCCAGTCACACAAAACATGGTCACAACTTTCAAGCACCAATTTCTCAAGCTACTTGGTATGATAGCTTTCTTTCAAAGCAAGAATCCGATTAGATATAATACTGAATCTAACAAGCTTATGAATGAAACCCATGGCAGTTTTTGTGCTTTCTCAGCATTCTCTGTACACCAGGCTGAGGCAACTATATATAAGGCTACAGTATGTGCTGGCACTGAAGTGGTTCAACATTTTCACATGCTTCAAAATTCATCTTGCAGTAATTTAGATATGACCATAAAATAATCTTCTGACAGATCATTTGATCAGGAGAATGAAGTGAAAGCCCATGCAAGTTACTTGACCACAACACAGTTTAACCAAGGACAGTCAGGGAGCTCGGAGCACTGCAACATATCAATGCCACCGATGATCAACCCGACTGGCACCAACGGCACAATTCTTCATTTGAGTGAACATCAATCTTCAGTGGAACTTTCAAGTGTTTCACAAGTGTAAAAAAAAGTTTTTAGGGTGAGAAGGAGAGGGGGACTGGGGTGGGAGAGTCTTGGTCTCATACTGGGAGTCGCTTACAGCTGACAAAGCAAAATCATTAATCGCAATGAAATACATATTGCATCTAAATATGTATGTCAGAATATTACATTACCTTTCAATTTAAAAATGTACATAGGCATTTGATTTTCATGAGGATTCAAATTCACACTGGCCGAGCAAAAACCTTAATCCCACAGAAAGCCACATTGCATCTACACACATGTCATAACACTACATACCCAATGAAAGAAAACGTACACATGCCTTCAATTTTCATGAAGATTCACACTAGCCAAGCAAAAACCTCAATCATTATTAAGATGCATATGGCATCAAACTATGTCATGAACCTTACATTACCTCCCAATTTAAAAAAAATAAGCATGTGCTTTGGATTTTCATGAAGATTGTACTTACACATTGAAATTTTCCCCATATAACAAGGCAAAGGGTATTTTGAGAGCGAATGGAAGGTAAACAGAATGATGGAAAGGAGCTTGAAGCAGAAGAGAGAGAGAGAGAGAGAGAGAGAGAGTGTGTGTGTGTGTGTGTGTGTGTGGGGGGGGGTAAGGTAAGGTAACCACAGAGACCAGATATACACATTTCATACAGCCACACCTCACATGGTGCACCTGAAGAACCGGCTCCCCTTCAGAATACAAATGTGCAAGCCAGTCATGATCACAGCCCAGACAACCACAGGGGGCCATATCAGGACTGTCGTCTAGAGTTCCATTAAGTAATGATGCCCACAGCACCATAGCCTCGGGGCTCACCAAAATCGCACAAGCCCTCCGGACCACAAGCCTTTTGACCACAAAACAGCAGCCCTCCAGAGGGGTGGGGTAGGAAGGCAAGAGACCAGGAATGAGATAGAAGGAAAGGATAAAGGCAAGAGTAGACGCTGGGAAGGAATGGGTAGGTTGTACGAGTTCGGGGTGGGGGGTCAGATAAGAGGGACTGAAGGCAGCATATTTAACACAAAAAAAAATCCACCGCAAACCAATTTCTAATGTGCTTAAAATGTGCCTTCATGATCGCTAGATTTAAAAAATCCCCTTGAAGCATTACAAGAGCTAGCAATCTGCATTTGAAAAAATGCTTGTTGGGTGATGAATCGAAAATCTTTTACATGACTTTCAGTCTTAGTACCATCTCCACGGTTACTGCCAAACCGACCACAGGAGGCCATATCATGGCTATGACATCCAATGTATTCCATACATGTTTGATCCCGATCCCTCATCCACCTGCAGCTGTAAAGGACTAGTTTCTTGCAGGTATACTATATATATAATAAATAAAAATAATTAAAAAGAAAAAAAAAAAAAACCACACACAAACTCTGATTATGGCAGAACATCCCTGATCAAATTCTTCATCAGAATCTGCAGTACAGGTTTATGTTCAATGTCACCTGCATGTCTTCAAGTAACATGTTATCTGCAGGTGTGTACATGTGAATGAGAGTGTGCGTGTGAGGTAGAGTGTGTATGAAAGAGATGCTGCATGCATGTGTGTGTGCGTGCACGCAAATACGTACAACCATGACTTAATCTGACAAATCGATTTCAGTCAGTCAGTGTGTGTGCCTGTGTGTGAGTGCGCGCGTGAGGCATGTCAAACATGCATGTTGCATATGTGTTCAAACAACAACAAAAATTCTAATACATGTTTAAGTGTGCCTTCATGATCTTGTTAGAAAATTTCAAAAATCCGCTGGTGTCGTTTTAAAAAGCTTGTGATCTGCATAAGCTTGTATTTGGGTGATGTATCAAACATTTTTTACCAACTTTTATTTATTTGGTACTTATAGTCTCATCTCCATGGTTACTGCCCAAGGCTGACCATAGGCTATAACGGCCATCTCATGGCTATAACATTCAATATATTCCATACATATTTTTGATCCCTACTACTCATCCACCTGGAGCCGATAGAGACCAGTTTCCTGAAGGTATATCTAGAATCTCAACGGGCCATGTCAGGACTAACTTCAAACATGGTATACACCATGGAGCATCATCGTGTCCATTAGTGTTCGACGCCTATTGCCACATATCTTACCAACACCCGAGAGATTGTACAAATTTTAAGAGTTTTGACGATTTCTTTTTTGCCATGGGGAATGGGAGTGTGTGTGCGAGCGTGTTTATGTGTGGTGCGTATGTGCAGGCATGTGTACAAGTGACGCATGCAGGTGTGTGTGTGTGTGTGTGAACAAGTACATGTGCGAGAGATATTACACATGCGTGTGTGTGCGTGCATGCATGCATGCGCCTACCTGCACCTCTGTGTGTGTGTACACATGTGAGTACAAGTGTGTGTGTGTGTGTGTGTGTGTGTATGTGTACCTGGATGGATGCTGCATCTGTGCGCGCGCGTCCATGCATGTGTGCGACTGCATACGTGTAGGTATGCAGGTTTTTGGGGGATGCAAGCGAGGCGCGTGCATGTGTGTGTGTGAACGAGAGTGTGGGCATGTATGCATATATGTGCACATATATGCTACCCATCCCGTTTGTCCACTGGCAATGACTGATCTCCATGTGCAAAAGATTTTTTGAAACCCGTCTACCGCAGGAGATATCAGAGGAAAGAGCGAAATTTTCCCATGGCCCAATCGGCGCAAAAGGCCACATCAGGGCTCTCTCATGCTAAAAACTTGGGTCATGTGTTTGTAGCCGGGTGCTAAGTGTATATTCTTGGTCACCCATCGTAGTAGTAGAGATATTTTGTTCGCGAGTTATATTCGCCCTTATCTCCCTTGGTTGAATCTCATTTTTATTGTGTAAATTCCTTAAAACATGAATACCTCAGAACCTATTTAGTTGCGTATTTTTTGAGACATGGCTGATCAACTGGAAGGTGATGTGACTAGGACTGAGGGGGTGTTGAGGTAGAGGGGGAGAGGACAACAGCAGAGAGTACCCAGAGGTCAGGGGCTGCGAGTGGAGACCAGCGTGCCACTCTACTGTGTAGACTGGAATGTCTGGAGTCATTGGAAGCGGAGAACAGGGAGCTCCGTGAAAAACTTGCGACTTGTGACCAACACCATGAGTCTGAACCTGCTTGCCCCCACGCCCCCAGTCACTGTCCACGTTCAGGCCCCTATTCCACTACCTCGCTTGGGCATTTTTACAGGCCTAAAACCAACTGGGGGTGCCGAGGTCCATTTCTCCCGAGTGGCAAGACCATGCGAAGCAGTACATACAGGAATCGAATGATGCTGATGAATGCTGTTGGCGTATTAAGGCTAGTCTGAGAGGTGTGTGGCGAGCGAACAAGTTAAAACTTGCTCATCAGGGCTAGCCGTTGTAGATGTCCTAACAGCCATCTACAGCAGTACCAACACTGCCAAAGATCTGTATGCGGAGTATGTCCGGATGCAGATGGTGAAGAAGGAACTCCCATCAGACTTCCTTTTAAGAGTTTGGTCATCATTTGCCAATCTGAACAAGGATGGCAATTTCTCGGCAGATGATGCGGCCAAGAAAATATATATTTTATGACGAATGCTTCCCATGCAGACCGACTTCTCTCTGAGCTTTGCAGTGAGTTTGGCACACCAGGAGTCGAGTCCCCTGACACTGCCCAGGTGCTGCGTAAGCTGAGATTATTAGGAGGGCCCAGTCAAGCAGTCCCCTCGACATCAACCCGTGTGGCTACAGCAGCTGTAGAAATAGATCATGATACATGGTTGCAGAGAAACTACCAAAGCAGCCATCTGTCCCTGATCATGTCCTGCTGTCCCGTGCACCCAGTGGCCCTTGCTATTGCTGTGGTGAGATTGGTACTCACTACAAACGTGAGTGCAGGAATCCACCAAACTCAGAGTTGCTGCTGCCAAGCGACAATTCCAGGATTTAAAACTTATAACAGTTGTCGACAATGGGAGGTCGGCAACTGGTGAAAATGTTCAAGAATCAACACCCCAGATGGCCAACAATCTGCATGCAGCTGCTGAACTAATTGATGAGGGACTTCATGTCTGTGGTGCGATGTTGCGGAGTCCATGTGCCTTAGACTTCAGCCTGGACAGATGATTTCCCTTTCAGAGACTATCATGGGAGCTGATGCAAATAGTTTAGGGAACCTTAGGATCCATCCACACCCAAAAGAGCAGTTACCTTCAGGCCTTGAGATAGCCGACATCGCAGCAGATTCCCTCAAACATTGAGGTGACAATCAACAAATCTTGTCACGACCTCAAAGTTGACCACCGTACAGTTTTTGCAGAAATGCATTCCTCAGAAGGTAATGACAATGATTTAGACGCTCTTGTAGGGCCCAGCCTTGAGGCTGACAGTCTGATTGAGGGCACTGGCACTTGCTGCCTCATTGATAGTGGGTCACAAGCAAGCATTGTGTGCGAGTCATTTTATGAGGAAAAAACTTTCACATGTCCCAATTGAGAAACTGACTCCATAATTGAGAGCTGTTGGGGATGGGGGAAATTCTGTACCCTATTTAGGGTGCATTTGTATGTCCGTTTCATTGCCTAGTGATATTGTTGGAGTAAGCGAGAGTGAAGAGATAATGTTCTGATGAGAGTGGTATGTCCTGATACTGATATTTTTTTCAGACGTGTACCAGGATTGTTGGCACAAACATTTTGAGAAGTTTTGCCGAGATATGCAGGCAGTTGGCCAGCCCAAAAATTTTGTCAGCTCTTGCATATCTGTCCTGTGGTTGCATTTGTGTACTGTCACCTTACTTCAGGTGATGATGGGAAGGTGGGCTCAGCAAAAGTTCAAATTCCTTGGATTTTGATTCCAGCAGGTGAAACAGCTAAGTAAAATGTGTCACAAAAGCCAAAATCCCAAATACTCCGATGCTGTTTTGGTCCAAGAGCCAAAAGAACCATCATTGCCTGAAGGTGTCAGAGTAGTGGGTTGTGTAAAGTCTCAACAGAATGCTTGTCCTCTATCAAACTTGTGGTTGTTGAGTCTAATCAAGATGTGATCTTGAAAAAGAACCAGGTTGTGGCCGACATCCTTGTATACAATCATGAGTATGACATCCAAAAGGTTGTGACCACTCTAGCACCCCAGGCATCAGATTCTTCTGAATCTGCTGCATTTTCAGGGAGTGTGCAGACAGAAGGTGAAGGTTGTCAGGAGACTGAGGTCAAGTTCCAGTTTGGTGAGGCTCAAGAGACACATCCTGAGTGGTGCAAACATTTCCAAACTAGACTGCAGTCCCTAAAAGGAGCATTTGTCACAGGGGAGTTTGATATAGGTAGGGCAAATGTTGGGGACCCTTTTGCATCAAACTCTCATCAGGACCTGATATCAGAGAAAGGGCAAGACCCCATTCCACCTAAAGATTTTGAGGATTGTAGGAAACACATCAAGGGATTGCTGGACTCAAAGATCATTCATCCATCAAACTCACCATTCGCCAGTCCAATAGTATTAGTCAGGAAAAAGAGTGGCGCTCTTAGGATGTGCGTCGATTACCCCAAGCTAAATGCTAGAACCATCAAGGACAGCTACTCTATCCCAAAATAGAAGATTTGCTGCTCACCCTCAATGATGCAGTATTTTACCACCCTTGACCTGTGTAATGCCTATTACCAGGTCCCAATGACCGAAAGAGCCAGTAAATACTCAGCCTTCATTACACTTTTTGGATGTTTGAGTGGGACCGGTTAAGCCAGGGGCTAGCAAACGCACCTGCGTGTTTTCAAAGGTTAATGGAGACAGTATTTAGTGATATGAACCTAACGCAGTTGATCATTTTTCTGGACGACATTCTGGTTCATGCAAAGTCTTTAGAAGAGCTAGAGGATAGGACAGTTAGGGTGTTAGGAAGATTGTGCAAGTATGGATTAAAATTAGACCCACAAAAATGCAAATTTGGGGCCACTGAAGTTAGACACTTAGGTCATGTCATTTCCAAAGGTTCCATTCGGCCTGATCCAGACAAAATCTCTGCAGTTAAGGACTGGCCCAGACCAAAAACATTTAAAAGATGTCAAAAGCTTCATAGGCTTTGCCGGGTTCTACCTCCGTTTCATACCAAACTTTTCCTCTTTAGCCAGGCCTCTAAATGACCGGACAATTGGGTATGTCCTGGGTGGTAATTCCAAGTCTGGGAAGAGAAAAGGCCAGTTAACCCTTTCATCATGCATTACCAATGCTTGGGAAGAGGAGCAGGAAAAGTCTTTCCAGTCTTTGATATCAGCACTAACAAGTGACCTGGTCCTCGGCATAGCTGACTGCTCAAAGCCCTTCACTCTGCATTGTGATGCAAGTGGGGTTGGGTTGGGTGCAGTCCTCTACCAAGAGTTTGGGGATAAGAATAAGGTGATTGCTTATGCCAGTCGGGGCCTCAACAACCGAACTACCCTGCTCACAAATGTGAATTCTTGCTTTGAAATGGGCAATGGTAGACAAATTCAGGGATTACCTGTTGGGAACCCAGGTCACAGTAGTCACTGACAACAACCCTTATGTTACATCTTGAAAAATGCAAAGCTGGATGCTACAAGCCACAGGTGGCTCACATCCCTTTCAATGTTTGATTTTGAACTGAAATACAAGGCAGGCCTGACCCATGTAGATGCTGACTCACTATCTCGTTTGCCCAACCATGACCCATCTGTGGATGACCAATATAGGGAATCATTGGATAGGATAGCATTCTTGGTGGATAAAGCTAGGGTGTTTGAAGACCAAGCAGATGATGGTTCAGTTTCAGTTGATCAAGAGTGCGTAAAGGCAATCATATTGTCCCATCATGTAAAACGTTTGAATGATTGGAGAAAAGCTCAGTTAGCTGACAAAAATCTAGCATACGTTATCAGTGCCTTGAGCGCAACAAAGAACTTGATGTCTCAGGCATGTGTAGCCCTGAAATGATTTTATCCAGGGAGCAAATAAAAACCGTTTCTGAGGAAGGGTGTCCTGTACCGCAAAGTTGAGGCAGAAAATGAGATCAGTCAGTGGCAGTTAGTACTTCCCTTGCCCTACCGCAGTGTTGCAATGAAGGGTGTGCATGAAGACTTATTCCACTCACATTTTGAGAATGGAATTGCTCAACATAGGATGCCTTTCTTTTGGCCGCATATGGCAAGAGATCTAGAACAAAAAATAAAGCACTGCAATCGGTGTACAAAGTAAAGACGCAAAATGTCAGAAGGCCCCAATGAGCTCCATTGTTACCACATATCCCTTGGAGCTTCTGTCAATAGATTTCCTCACCCACTGATACAAATGGACAGAAACAAAATGTACTTGTGATGATAGATCATTTCACAAGGTTTGGGGCGGGCTGTTGTAACAAAGGATCAGACAGCTAAAACTGTCGCCAAAGTGTTGTGGAGGACTTTTTCATGCCTTTTGGTTTTTGCAAGAGGATACTGTCAGACCAAGGTAGGGACTTTGAGTCCAAGATCGTGAAAGAGCTTTGTCAAATCTCTGGGATTGAAAAAGTGTAGGACTACGCCTTATCACCCATCAGGCAACCCCATAGAAAGATGGAATAGAACACTGTTGAGCATGCCGAGGAGCTTAGAAGACGATAGGAAAGTTGATTTGAAAAGGAGCCTTCCATAGGTTGTGCATGCTTACAATTGTGTGTTCATTCCAGCACTGGACACTCTCCCTACTTCCTTTTCTTTGGCCGCCACCCTAGACTACTGGTTGATCTTGCTTTAGGTATTGACCTTGAGAAGAAAGGATGTGAGGGACCTGAAGAATAGGTTGGCATTTGCTTATCAGAAGGCTTCAGATGAGATGGCAAAGTCTCGAAACAAGAACAAGGCAAGGTATGACAAGTCGGCTAGAGCAGCTGAGCTGGAGATAGGAGATAGGTCCTAGTGCGGAAGTTGGGGCCCAGGTTAAACTCCAAAATATGTGATAAGTGGGAAAAGTCTGTTCACATTGTCATCTCTAAACACAATGGTTTGCCAGTCTACACTGTTCAGGTTGAAACCAACAGTGGACCAAAAAGGACTTTGCATAGGAATTACCTATTCCCCATGGTATGGTAGACATTGACGGACATGACTCTCAGGGTAAACACCCCAAACCCTGGGAACCTGGGTTACACACACACAACCAGTAGACCTATGCCATGCATGTATGAACAGAGCAGCACACGGAAGCACCCAGCCCGTTTTAATTGTTTCTTTTTTGTGGATAGGTTCATTTTTAGTCTAATATCGCCATCGTTGTAAACAGACGTTAAATCAATCAATCAATCATGACTTGTTCAAAATATCCACACTACAGTTCTAAATTATGGAAAGAAATAACCAACAACAAAAATCAAGGGTACATTCCATCTCCCTCAGCCTGCTCTGCATGTTTTGTCTTTCTTTTTTCCAAATTCTTTCTCAAACAGTCAAGATGGCTACTGTTGGTATTGATCATGCCAAGACCCCATGGAAAAGGGTGGAGGTTTCCTCACATCATTCTTTTCCTGTTCTTCCTCTGCCTTTCTGAGCATGAGTTCACAAGGGTGTGTGTGTGTGTGTGTGTGTGTGTGTGTGTGTGCGTGCGCGCGCACGCTAACTTAGTTTTCTCTGTCACCCTATATCCCTGCACTACCTACTTAAAATGACACCACTAGTTTTGCCACGTTTCTTTTCCAAAATAGTCAATATAGTTACTGCTGGAACTTGCACAACGAGGCCACAAGAAGACCATATTCCAAGTCATGTTTAAAGCCAAACTGACCAATGTTTAAAATGAGGGATGAAAGAATTTTCTGTAATATTCAGAAAATCAATTTTTGTTTAGAGCCTAGCTGACCAAGAGGGGCTGTATCAAGGCCGTCGATTTCAAGTCTGTACAAACAATTTGAATTTGAATTTTTTTAATTTGAAGAGGGTCTCAAATTTGTGAAAGGTCCTTCTTCCATAAAATCTTAAATCAGATGAGACATGTTACATCTTTTTCCAAGAGTAGAATACAATTCATGAAATTCTTATGCACATGTTGGGTTGTGTTCACATCAGAAATGGCGTAACAGATGATGAATTGGAGAAACCTGAAGGGAACAGTTTCAGAAACGACCATTCAAAGTATCTGAATCAAGATGGACCTGACCACTCGAGCCACACTCAGTGAATTGAAGGCCCAGGAATTCAAAAAAGCGCTCACAATTTGATAAATTGCATCTTGCAAGGAAAGAATTGTTCCTCTTCCTACGGCCCAAGATATCACCCGATCCCTTGATTTCATTCAAAACAAGCTCAGTCAACAGAGTATCTATCAAGGCTATGACTTGGGAAAAGAACACCACATGGAAAGCAAATTGGTAACCACCCTCTGCATAGTGAAAGCAGGATTTGGACTTCAGTCCTCTCCACTACATGCAAAGCTAACCCTTCCAGCATGATACTCTTGTGGCAGTGGAACAGAAGACATTGCCAGTTTCATACTTAAAGAGAAACTGGAACTACACCTTGTCTGATGACCTATCAAGAGAACGATATACAACTGTCAATCGAAGAATTCCTTGCATCTCTCAATGCAGGCCAGCACACCCACACCAACACCTATCCATACAGAACTATGTGTGCTGGTTTATGCAATGGTACCTTATAACTGATTTTAAAAAAAAAAAAAAAAAACAAAAAAAAAAAAAATCCCCCCCCCCCCCCCCCCCCCCCCCCCTTGCCCACTCTCATGTCTTTCAAGAACATGTGTGTGTGTTCAATTCATGTTTATAAGCCCAGCCAACCATGGTAGCCATTTTAGGCCGTCACCTTGTCGAAGTCAATTCCTTTATTTACACACACACAAAATGGAGAAGTACAGAAGAAGACAAAAACGATGCATGCGAGTGTGCATGCTGCCTTAAATGCAATTAAGCTGTGCATGTGTCGGTGTGCGATCACAGAAGCGAGACCTGTGCATCTCTCTGTGGGATGTGCAACATGCATGCATTCCATTCAATAGTATGTATGTCAACGCGTTTATACACGCATGTGCTACCATGTGAATCTGTACGCGCACAATGCAACACATTCGAGAGTAGGCACACCTGTGCTTGACTATGCATGCCAGCACATGCGCATTACCAGAGGGATCTCCATGAAAATTGTTATATTGCCAACAAAGAGTCAACACGCTACAAAAGGCACATGCATAGTGTATGCATGTCTACCACGACAAGAAATTGATTGAACGTTGATTTGAGTGCCATTTCTCCAGGGGCTGGTGGTCTGATGTCTGTGTTGTCTCTGTTGCACAAATCCAGAGAGGATGGCAGGACCAGGCTGCAGTGAGTCCGTCGCCCTAGGATCCGCATGATCCCCTACAGTTTGTGGCTGCGAAGGCATGGCCATGTCGTTCACCACAGAGGCCAGGGCCCAGTTGTAGGAGGACCCCAGGCTGTTGCCAACGTAGGTGTTGGTAGGGTAGGTGCAGTCAATCATGCAGACAAGGTGCGCACAGATACAGACATCCAATCAGACTGCAATGAATACATTGTATTCGATTCAGACTGCACCACAGACAACCTAAAAAAAAAAAAAAGACAAACATCCGCCTCCGAGGCCTAAGAGTACCCCAGGAGGAATTTCCTCTTCTGCAGGAACTCCTGATAGGTCCCCCAGGCTGCAGTCACCACCTCCTGCACCTGACTCATCCCCTGTTGTGTCATTCACATCATTTCTTGGTCAGCCGGTGGGGTGGAAGTGGACAGGTAGGAGGAGGGAGGGGGTAGACATTGGGATGGAGGGAGTAGGGGATGTCCATCCAATCCCTTCAGATGAGCTAAGAAGTGAGCCCACCCCTGTAGATGAACCAATAACTGAATTCATCCCTAAAGACGAGCCAATAAATGAGCCCATCCCTCAAGATAAGCCCATTAATGTTGCCCCCCTTTGCATTGCTCTTGCTCTTCTCATGTCCAGAGGCCCCTGGACAGTTACCGGTCTGACTTCACGATGGAGTCATACCTCCGATGCCTGGAAAGAAGGCAGGAGGAAGAATAGGAGGGCCCGTCGAAACTACGGTGTTTCCTCCTGCTCATGATCCAGCAGGCTGTTGCTTTGACACAAGACTGGTAATCTCATCTCATCTACATAATTACTTTGATTACACAATTTGGTCACGATACTGTGGCATACTTGCCAGCAGCTATTGTAATAAGATGGTCTCCAGTTACAGGATAATTCTGGGTTTACCATACAGTGGCATACTTCCTTATAGTTGTGTGATAAGACAATCTTGGTCACTGTAATGTGGCATGCTTTCTTGTAGGTGCTGTGATAAGACAATCTTGGTCACCATACCTTGACACAATTGCTTTCTGCAAACAGGGCCAGATGGATGTTGGAGATAGGGCTAGAGGAAAAAAAGGTACCGTGTTGAAAGTTCAGGAAAGGGATAAATATTTGTAGTTAGAGGGAATAGTGAAGTATGGGTTAAAAATACCAGGATTAAAGTAGATGTTGCTAGAAATTAGGTTACCTTGTCAAAGTCCTTGCATAGTTTGTTTTGGATATATATACATATAACCTTGAGAGGAAGGGGGGGGGGGGGGGGGGGGGGGGGGGGGGGGGGGGGGGGGGGCATTTCCTTTTGATAGATAAATCTGCAAACCACTTTTCAAACAAAAAAAAAACTGCTTCAAAATGTTTTCAAATATCAGATACCAAGTCTCTTTCAGCGGATGCACATGCAGAAAAGAATGTGGAAAGAACAATTCAATTTGATCTACTTGCCAACAGCCCAGTCCACGGCAAAGGGGCTTGTCAGGGCTGTCACAAAAAGGAGCAGAAAATAAAACAACACAGATGGGAACAGACGGCGCTGCAGTCTTTCATGGACCTGTCCAGCATGGGCTCCTGGCAAAGGCTTTTTTTTTCTTTTTTTTTTTTTTTTCAAGTCATGCTAACTCAGGCCGGTCAACATGCTTCTTACAGAGCTTAAAGAACTAGCTGTTCACATTCTGTGAAGATCATGCACTGATGCACTTACAAATCACAAATAATGAAAAATATTCTTTACAATACACAAAAAATATCGAAACAAGCTTTATTCAATTATGAAAAAGCCGATATGTAAAAAAAAAAAAAAAAAAAAAAAAAAAAAAAAAAAAAAAAAAAAAAAAAAAAATGTCCAAAATAGTTCCTGAAAAGGTGGTGAAAGAACAGATGAAAATGTGGGAGGAAAATTGAACACAGGCACTATCGATATCGGAAATGAGGCAATGTAAGGTTCAATGGCTTCTGTACATATGCCTTAACCCGTTGAGTGCCTTTAAGCCATCAGCTGACGCCGCAGTAAAAATACTTTTCCAGTGCCTATGGACCGTCCACTGACGTCATGCATTTTTCTTGAATTTTCGTTACTATTTCTATCAACGGACTAAAATAGAGTGCGAATAGTAAGCCTTATATGTCTGTAGTATTAAAATCATATGCAAATGACCACACGTGATGGGAAGTCCATTTATTCTCATCACTGACTGGGTGACCGGCCAGCGCTTTGTTCTCATTTGGCAAAGATGGCGGTGCAACCTTCGACAAACCGAGATAGCGGTCCCAGTCAACAGACTTTCACTGCGGAGCAAGCCCTTCAACTGATTTTGGATAAAGATGATGATCTTCAGTCCGACGATTCACTCGAGCATGAAGATGAAGATGATAGCGATGGAACTGCCGACGATATTCGTCAATTACCGAGTCAAGCTGTCCGACCACCAAGTGAAGCAAGTGATTCGAATACCAGTGTTGAACGAGCCAGTGCGGACTTTGAACGCAGTGAGAGCAACAGTGACGGTGCTGGTCAGCGTGAAAGGGCAGCGCGGCGTGCTCGCGGCGTGAGACGGGGAAGGGGGAGAGGTAGGGAAGAAGAGGAGGGCAAGAGAGGAGTAGAAGTCCAGCAAGGAGGCGTGGCAGGGGGCGTGGCCGTGGAACACAAAGTCAGTGCTGTTCACTGGTAATTTAGTGCCACCAAATAAAACAGCCTGTAATCCCGGATTTTACTGGTGACCCCGGGTTGAAAGAGCAAAGAGCAGGCGACACTTCTTTTGATTTTTTCAAACTATTTGTCACTGACGAACTGATCGACTTGCTGGTAGCGGAAACTAACAGGTATGCACAGCAGTCAGTTCAAGCAGTCAGACAGACCTGGAGGAGTGAAAAAGTACTCTCGCTTGCAGGCATGGACAGACACCAGTGCTGATGAAATGAAATTTTTTATTGGCATGATGATGTTGATGGGACTGGTGAAGAAGCCAACACTGCCATCATACTGGTCCACCAACCCCTGCTTTCCTCTCCCATCTTTCCCCACCTCATGACCCGCAATCGGTTCCAGCTGTTGTTGAGGTTTTGGCACTGCTGTGACAATACCCAAGAACCGGCCAGAGATGACCCACAGAGAGACCGTCTGTTCAAAGTGCGTCCTCTAGTTTCACACCTTCAGGAAAAATTCCAGAGTGTGTACAAACCTGAAGAACGTGTGGCGATTGACGAATCTCTACTCCTGTGGAAAGGACAGCTGGTATTTCGGCATTACATTACACTGAAAAGAGCCCGCTTTGGGATAAAAATGTATCAGCTGTGCAAGGCCAGTGGGTACACCTACAGGTTCCATGTCTACACTGGAAAACAGGATCCTGCCTTCCAGATGGAGAACATCTTACCTGCTGATGCCCAGCACCTGACCATGTCCGAGAAAGTGGTGGTGTACATGATGGGGGCCTTTGACTCTCCTGCTCACTCCCTTCTTGGCAAAGGCTACAAACTGTTCTTTGACAACTGGTACTCAGGAGTGAATCTCTTCAGGTATGTCAGAAATCAGTTCTGTATGTCTGTCAGTCTCACCCCCCTCCCCCCCCCCCCCCCCCCCCCCCCTTTCTCTCTCTTTACATGGTAATACATTTTGAGCATTGTAAAAAAAGAAAAAATGAAGCGTGTGTGTGTGTGTGCATTGTTTCAGTGTGTGTGTGTGCATACATGGGTATGTGTTGGAGTGTGTGCATGTGTGTGTGTGCCTGTGCGTGTGTGTGTTTTGCTCCGTGTTTTGCTTCAATGTGGTGTGTGTGTGTGTGTGTGTGTGTGTGTGCGAGTGTGTGTGTGTGGTGTGTGTGTGTGTGCATACATGTGTATGTGTCAGTGTGTGTGTGTGTGTGTGTGTGTGTATGCGCGCGTTTTACAGGTTGTATTTCAGAGTCAGTACATTGCATTTTATGCATGTTGCAGGTACCTGTACCAGAGAGCAGACAACATGCTGTGGGACAGCCAAGGCCAACAGGGTTCCTCAGCAGGTGAGAGACTTGCCGATTGCCAACACGCCAGGGGCCATGGACAGTCTGCGATGCGAGGAGCTTCTCTTCATCAAGTGGCAGTCTTCCAAAGTGGTGTTCATGATGTCAACCATGCATGACGAGAGCACACGTGTGGTGGAACGCAGAGGGCATCGAAAGACCAAGCCTTCTTGCGTGGTTGACTGCAACAGCTACATGGGAGCTGTGGACAAGACTGACGCCATGCTGCAACCCTACGATGCCACGAGGAAAACATACAGGTGGTACAAGAAGTTGATGCTACATCTTCTTCAGATTAGCTGCCTGAATGCTTTCCTCATCTACCAAAAGATCGACAGGAAGGATTTCTTTTCCTTCCAAACTGACGTGATCTACAGTTTGGTGTCCACCGACAAACCCCATTCCTGCTGATGCTGGTGAAGCAGAGGAAAGTCAGCCGTCTCTTCGGACGTCACTTCCCATCACATATTCCTCCTCCTTCATCATCTTACCAGGAAATGGGGCCAGAAAAGGTGCAAGGTGTGTGGCAAAGCACAATGGAAGGACAGACACCTCAGTCATGTGTGCAAAGTGTGCCCAGACAAACCAGGACTTTGTATCGACCCATGTTTTGAACGGTATCACACCGTCAAGAATTACTGATTGCCAGTATTTAGTGTGCTGAACCTTTTGCCTGCAAGTCAGGTAGGACAGTTTTTTTGTTTTTTTTTTTTTTTTACATGTGTTTGTGAAGTCAAACTGTGGGTGTGTCATGAAGCTCGACTGTTTAGCTTCTAAGTATATGACCATCATTATTTTGACTGAATCCTGATTTGTAGTTTTTCAGACAGTTTTTGACTTACTGTCTGCAAGAAGTGTGGGCATCTTTATAAACTTCTAAAACCGTTTTATTTTTATTGACAAGTGAAGTGTTACAATACAGATTTTATTTTCAACTTTGTTTGCTTCGTGTTCTTGTTGAATGTCAGTCTGTCGTGGTAAATACAGATGTTTTTGATCGCACAAAAAAAAAAAATGTCCCAATTGAAATGCCTAAACATTTTCTATTATCAAAATTGAAACAAAAGCAGCCCAGATTCAAATCTCCCATTGAATTTCCTTCAAAAAACATATATTTTATTTTTCTATCTCATAGAACTGCAATTTTAGTCCCTTGTTAAGAAGTTGTTTCCTTGGGGGAGTTGTCCCCCTTGAGTGGTTAAACGAAGGTTATGGGATTGAAGATAATGTGTTTTGATTTGGTTCTAGTTACTATTTTTTTTCTTTGTATACAAAAATCTTGTTGGGAAAGTTACTAGAAGTAATTATTTTGGGGGGTTGAAATAAAGTAATTCAGGGAAATAATAACCAAGTTCACCAACTACTTCCTGTTTTTCCGACAAGTTCCACATCCTATTTCCTGTTCCTTGACATAGCAATTTCCTGCACATTTTGACCAGCTGGAGAGAGAGGGAGACACTTGTCCTGCCTAGAGAAAAAACAAAGTTGGCAGAGGGGCCTTTTAATTCAAGGTTAGTAAGCTGTAGTAAGATTATGAGTAAATTAGACTAAAACTAAGCCTGTATATTGTTACTGATCATATTATGAATTGGGCTTGTCTAGATACTGGTCCAAGTTAGTATGTTGAACCGGTTGGCTTACCATGTGCTTTTGGTAGACATCTTGAAATTGGGGAAAGGATCCTGGTCCATTTTACAGGATATTTAGTAGCTGTCTTGGTTTGAAATAGCATTTAGGCATGTTAAAGAAATTAATAGACTTATTTCTTCTGTCATGTTTATTCAGTTCTCTTGTGCTCTCTTTCTCAAGTTGAACAGAACTAAGAGTTAATCTTAGCGACCAGTGTAAAGTTTTTTTCTCACTTTGACTTCCCTCAGTCCGTATATTTCTCTTACCACCTTTTAAGGGTCATTGCTAACAATATGTACCTAGGGCTAGGATTTAGCCCCAATACTTCTGACATGAGATTATTGTACTAATAGAAGGTTTGTACAGTTAGGGCCTAGTCCCAGTGAAAAAAAAACTTTTATTCCTTTGTTCTCATGGAATGACCCTTGCAACTAAGAAGAAGAGAGTTGCTTAGCTTTGTTAGCATGTATTGTGTTACTACATTTGAGCTTTTCTCAGTGCTAGGAGTTGTGGAGACAAATTGTTGTTTGTACTGATTTAGGAATAATTTTTAGGATGGTTGTTGGTTATTTCTGCACAAGGGCTTGAAAAGTTGAATGTTCAGATATGGAAGAGTTTGTATGAGGCATAATGCTTCCACTCTAGTGGGTTAAGATTGCCGATTTGCTGGGATATTGTTGGGTGTCCCAAGACTGATGTGTTTTTATTGATGCGTTCTTTTATGTTCAGCGGTGTTGCTATTGTTTGTAGTTTTTAAATAGTAGATTCTTTGCCATAGAAGGGTAATGTATTGTGTTATATGTTTATTCCCAGGGGCCACTTTTTTTCTTCGACTTCGTCGTTTTTCTGCCAAAGTTTATTTTCCCACTTACCCCTGCCTCCCTCCAATCTTGCCCAATTACCCTCATTACCCTGCACCCAAAGCTGTTTCCTTGTCTAGTCTGCAACTATCAGTACTCTGCTACCCATCTCAAAATACCTGCGGAACCTCAGGGATGGGATAATGCTTATGTTGGGCTGGGCCTTTTGATGATTTATTGGTGCTTGATGTTAACCTTAATTTTGGTTTTGAAAATCTTTTGACGCGAAATTCATTGTTGTGTTTCTGGTTAAATAAACCAGTGATTGATCGTTAAATTGAAATTGTTTAGTGAGACAAAATTAAAATAGTGAGACAAATTGTAAGCCACTTGTTTTGTCTGCGTAAGCAAGAGCCTTCCTCGGCCCTCCCTGTAGACAGCGTCAGCGTGACTTCCCTGTTCTATATTTCTCCTTCTTTCTCTCTCTCTCTCTCTCTTGCTCTCTCTCTCATCTTGCTCCTGCTCTCTAAATTGGGGATTACTGTGTGTCTGTCTTCACACAACAAAGGAAAGTAAAGAATATACTAAAGATCCATACTGTGTGCAGAACCCTCCCCAACCACCTGCCCACCTCAAACAAGTTGGGGTCATGAAACCAACATGTCTGGCACTCCATCTTCCACTCTTTCTGGCTTACCTTCAGCGTCTGAACATCCTGCAAGAAGTGGGGTGGAAGTGGATAGGTAGGAGGAGGGAGGGGGTAGACATTGGGATGGAAGTAGTAGGGGATGTCCATCCAATCCCTTCAGATGAGCCGAGAAGTGAGCCCACCCCTGAAGATGAACCAATAACTCATCCCTCAAGACGAGCCAAGAGTTGAGCCTTTGCATTGCTCTTCTCATGTCCAGAGGCCCCTGGACAGTCACCGGTCCGACTTCACGACGAAGTCGTACCTCCGATGCCTGGAAAGGAGGCAGGAGGAAGAATAGGAGGGCCCGTCGAAACTACGGTGTTTCCTCCTGCTCATGATCCAGCAGGCTGTTGCTTTGACACAAGACTGGTAATCTCATCTCATCTAACAATTACTTTGATTAGACAATTTTGGTCACGATACTGTGGCATACTTGCCAGCAGCTACTGTAACAAGATGGTCTCCAGTTACAGGATAGTTCTGGGTTACCATACAGTGGCATACTTCCTTACAGTTGTGTGATAAGACAATCTTGGTCACTGTAATGTGGCATGCTTTCTTGTAGGTGCTGTGGTAAGACAATCTTGGTCACCATACCTTGACACAATTGCTTTCTGCAAACAGGGCCAGATGGATGTAGGAGATAGGGCTAGAGAAAAAAAAAAGTACCGTGTTGAAAGTTCAGGAAAGGGATAAATATTGTAGTTAGAGGGAAATAGTGAAGTACGGGTTAAATACCAGGATTAAAATAGATGCTGCTAGAAATTAGGTTACCCTGTCAAAGTCCTTGCATAGTTTGTTGGATATATATATATATATACCTGGAGAGGAAAAGGGGGGGGGGGGGGGGGGGGGCATTTCCTTTGGATAGATAAATCTGCAAACCACTTTTCAAAAAAAAAAAAACTGCTTCAAAATGTTTTGAAATATCGGATACCAAGTCTCTTTCAGCGGTTGCACATGCAGAAAAGAATGTGGAAAGAGCAATTCAATTTGATCTACTTGCCAACAGCCCAGTTCACTGCAAAGGGGCTTGTCACAAAAAGGAGCAGAAAATAAACCAACACAGATGGGGGAACAGAACAGCGCTGCAGTCTCTCATGGACCTGTCCAGCATGGGCTCCTGGCAAAGGCTTTTTTCCTTTTCTTTTCTTTTTAAGTCATGCCAACCCAGGCCGGTCAACATGCTTCTTACAGAGCTTAAGAAAAAACTAGCTGTTTACATTCTGTGAAGATCCTGCACTGATGCACTTGCAAATCACATGAAAAATATTCTTTACAACACAAAGAATAATATCGAAACAAGCTTTTTATTCAATTATGAAAAAGCCGATATGTAAAAAAAAAAAAAAAAAAAAAAAAAAAAAAAAAAAAAAAATAATAATAAATAAATTAAAAAAAAAAAAAAATTTTTTTTTTTCCAAAATAGTTCCTGAAAAGGAGGTGAAAGAATAGATAAAAATGTGCGAGGAAAATTGAACACAGGCGCTATCGATATCGGAAATGAGGCAATGTAAGGTTCAATGGCTTCTGTACATATGCCTCAAGGTTTCTGCTTGGCATGATATAATAAATCGACATTTCAGGAAATTTTTTTTCAACCATGCATACAGGTGAACAACTGATTTCAACAATCTGAGACATCTAAACACACAACAAAGGAAAGTAAAGAATATACTGAAGATCCATACTGTGTGCAGAACCCTCCCCAGCCACCTGCCCACCTCAAACAAGTTGGGGTCATGAAACCAACATGTCTGGCACTCCATCTTTCACTCTTTCTGGCTTACCTTCACCGTCTGAAAATCCTGCAAGAAGTGGGGTGGAAGTGGATAGGTAGGAGGAGGGAGGGGGTAGACATTGGGATGGAAGGAGTAGGGGATGTCCATCCAATCCCTTCAGATGAGCCGAGAAGTGAGCCCACCCCTGAAGATGAGCCAATAACTCATCCCTCAAGACGAGCCAAGAGTTGAGCCTTTGCATTGCTCTTCTCGTATCCAGAGGCCCCTGGACAGTTACCGGTCCGACTTCACGACGGAGTCATACCTCTGATGCCTGGAAAGGAGGCAGGAGGAAGAATAGGAGGGCCCGTCGAAAACTAAGGAGTTTCCTCCTGCTCATGATCCAGCAGGCTGTTGCTTTGACACAAGACTGGTAATCTCTCATCTCAACTAACATAATTAATTTGATTAGACAATTTTGGTCACGATACTGTGGCATACTTGCCAGCAGCTACTGCAACAAGATGGTCTCCAGTTAGATAGTTCTGGGTTACCATACAGTAGCATACTTCCTTACAGTTGTGATAAGATAATCTTGGTCACTATAATGTGGCATGCTTTCTTGTAGGTGCTGTGACAAGACAAACTTGGTCACCATACCTTGACACAATTGCTTTCTGCAAACAGGGCCAGATGGATGTAGGAGATAAGGCTAGAGGAAAAATAGGTACCGTGTTGAAAGTTCAGGAAAGGGGTAAATTTTGTGTAGTTAGAGGGAATAGTGAAGTACGGGTTAAATACCAGGATTAAAGTAGATGTTGCTAAAAAATTAGGTTACCTTGTCAAAGTCCTTGCATAGTTTGGATATATACATATAATCTGGAGAGGAAGGGGGGGGGGGGGGGGCATTTCCTTTTGATAGATAAATCTGCAAACCACTTTTCAAAAAAAAAAAAAAACCTGCTTCAAAATGTTTTCGAGTATTAGATACCAAGTCTCTTTCAGCAGAGTTGCACATGCAGAAAGGAATGTGGAAAGAACAATTCAATTTGATCTACTTTGCCAACGGCCCAGTCCACTGCAAAGGGGCTTGTCAGGGCTGTCACAAAAAGGAGCAGAAAATAAACCAACACAGATGGGGGGAACAGAACAGCGCTGCAGTCTTTCATGGACCTGTCCAGCATGGACTCCTGGCAAAGGCTTTTTTTTTCTTTTCTTTTCTTTTTTTTTTCCCCCCAAGTCATGCCAACCCAGGCCAGTCAACATGCTTCTTGCAGAGCTTAAAAACGAACTAGCTGTTCACATTCTGTGAAGATCCTGCACCGATGCACTTGCAAATCATATCAAATGAAAAATATTCTTTATAACACACACACACACAAAAAAATCAAAACAAGCTAAAACACACACACACACACTTGTCCAAAATAGTTCCTGAAAAGGAGGTGAAAGAATGGATGAAAATGTGGGAGGAAAATTGAACACAGGCACTATCGATATCGGAAATGAGGCAATGTAAGGTTCAATGGCTTCTGTTCATATACCTCGAGGTTTCTGCTTGGCATGATACACTAAAATGACTTAAGAAATTTTTTTCAACCCCTGCACACAGGTAAACAATTGATTTCAACAATTTGAGACATCTAAACACAAAGGAAAGTAAAGAATATACTGAAAATCCATACTGTGTGCAGAACCCTCCCCAACCACCTGCCCACCTCAAACAAGTTGGGGTCAAGTAACCAACACGTCTAGCACTCCACTTTTCACCCTTTCTGGCTACCTTCAGCGTCTGAACACCCTGCAAGAACTGTGCCAAGTCCTGTGTGATAGGACATCGGCATTCTGATTCATGTGCTCACGAGCACATGAAGGAATCATCCAACAAAAACACCCATATTATTATAGTTCACATATACACTGGGCATACAGCAAGTCTCGTCCCTACCTGCATATTGAATACAATTGAACATTATCCCAATATTTCACTGTATACTACCCTATGGCAGAATACATACCAGTTTAAGCCAACTTGAATTTAGCAAGAGAATCCGAGCATAGGAACTTGAACAAACTGAAATCAAAACCATTCTTTTTTTTTTTTTTGGTCCTGACAGTTTAAGCCTCCCAAAAAGAGAAAAGAAACATTCAGGAAGTACTTGCAGACTAGGGAAGGAAGCGACTATTTGCATTATACTTGAGCCAGAAACTAAACTAAGGTCTTGTAGGGAAGCAGTGATGACTCTATAAAAGACAGTTGCTAAGAATGCTAAAAAGAACCCCAAGGCTTTCTTTGCTTATGCACATTCTAAGACCAAAACTAGAGAAGGTGTTGCAGACTTGAAGGATGGACAGCATAAAGTTATCAACAGATGAAGGCAAGGCTACACTTCTGAATGCCATTTTTTAGTAGTGTTTTTATGGACAAGGATCTTGGTGACCTTCTGTCCTGTGATGAAGCAAAGGTAGACTCAGTTCTACGAGATATAGTTATTAGTCACGAGGCTGTGCGCAAGAGACTGTTAGGTTTGAAGCCGAGCAAGTCGTCAGGACCAGATAGTTTCCACGTACATGTACTGAAAGAATTTCCAAACGAACTTGCAAAGCCACTTGCTTTAGCGTTTCAGAAATCCCTCAGCGAGGGTATTTTACCATCAGACTGGAAAGGCGCTTAAGGTTACTCCTCTTTTCAAAAAGGGAGACGAGAACACCAGGCAATTATCGCCCAGTTAGTCTTACAAGTGTAGTGTACAAATTTATGGAGAGCATTGTTCGTGATGGTGTTTTTTCATCACTTAACACCAGCAATAAACTATTGTCAGAATGTCAGCATGGTCTCATGGCAGATTGTGTACCACAAACTTGTTGACCACGTTGGAGGATTGGACCGACATGTTAGATTCTGTGTCTTCAGTAGATGCGATATACCTAGATGTCAATAAGGTGTTCGATTCTGTTCCTCTTAAGTGGCTCTTAAGAAAAGTGAAGGATCAGGCATTTTAGGACACACACTTCAGTGGATCAGGAGCTTTTAGGTTGGGAGGCGCCAGCGAGTTAGTGTGAATGGAGCTGCATCAGGCTGGACGACAGTGAAGGGCGGTGTGCCACAAAGCAGCGTGCTGAGGCCTGTGTCGTTTACCCACCTTCCGGTGTGGGTTGGGTCTAGTCTCTGTTCAATGTATGCAGATGATACAAAAGTGTTCAGAAAAGTTCACAAAGAAGAGCATAGAGAACAGCTTCAGAATGATTTGGACAGTCTCGTCAATTGGGCAGATACATGGCAGTTATGTTTTATGCTGACAAATGCAAGGTCTTACATTTAGGCAAGAAAAACCCACAGTTCAATTATATGAGAAAACGTGGCGGTGAGAAGTTTGCGAGGTACCGAGTCAGTGAAAGATTTGGGCGTGAATGTGTACAGGGAACTGAAATTTTCTAAACAAACTGAGATTCAGGTGAACAAGCTAATAGACTCCTTGGTCTTGTCAGAGGATCTTATGATCACTTGGATGCTGAATCCATGAAGGTTTTGTCGCATTGGTTCATCAACATTCAGAGTTTGGAAACGTTGTGTGGGGCTCCACATCTAGAAAAAGACAAAAACCTTGTTGAGGGAGTTCAAAGGCGAGCGTTTTCTCTCATCACTACAGCCACAACCAACAGCTGATCATCCACATATTGAAACGAAACCTCTTCTCTGATCAACACTGCAGCCACAACCAGCAGCTGACCTTTCACATATCCAAATGAAAAAAAACCCTCTCATCGGCACTCAGCTGATCATTTACAAATCAAAAGAAAAAACCTCTTCTATCATCAGCACTGCAACCACAACCAGCAGCTCATCATTCACATATCGAAACTGAAAACCTCTTAACACTGCAGCTGATCATTCACATATCAAAACAAAAAAAAAAAATCTTCTCTCAACACTGTGGCTACGATCAGCAGCTGATCATTCACATATTGAAACGAAAAAGTTCTTTCATCAGCACTGCAACCGCAGGCAAGCAACAGCTTAGTGCATGAGAAAGACCAAGAGATCCCATTTCAAAATTCCTTATGAAAATTATAAGGACACGTCAGTAAATCCAAAACCCTGCACTAAAAAGATGGATACAATACAAACTACATGAATGGAAAATCATCGGAGTAGAGAAGCCACACGCACTTACCTGCTCAGCCAGTTTAAAAAAAAAAAAAAAGCCATGCCGTCCTCCCTATGCGAACATTTTTTAAAGCTACCTAACCAATTCCTACCTACACCTAATGACCAGGCCCAGACTACAAAATCCTGCTATATCTAATTTGCCCATGGAAGAATGCAATCTACTGATGAAAGGCTACACAGACGTTCCAAAATCTGCACAGGAGGCGATAATCTGTGCAGAGCTTGCACCAGTGCCACTGGTGGGCGCGCCCTGGGCAACTTTGCCCCACCAGTCAGTCGACAGACAGTTCAATCAAAAACATGCCAAAAAATGGGTGTAAAACAGTGCACCTGTAATGCAGACAGTAAATATCCTGATCAATCCTGATGTGCACTTCAAGTACAATTATTTCACTCACTCAACTTGTCTGCTTGACCCACAGATGAAAAAGGTAACATGCAATGCAAACAAAGTTTTTTTCTTTTCTCCTTTTTTTTTTTTCCCCCAACAATACACATCTATTCAAGCTGTCAGCAGACTATCTTACATGGGCAAAAGCAGATATAACCTATAATCCTAATTTTTCACTTTGAAGTTGATACAGTTATAAAGGATTTTCTTCCTCACACTAATCTACAACAAATTTAACCTTTTTATCAGCAATACTGGACGAAAAAACAAGAACCTGAAAGACAATTTCAGAGAATTTAATTAAAAAAAAATTGCTGATTAAACTACTGCTGCACCTGACAAAATGAAAGACAAAACTTAATACACATATAACAATACACTAATGCTGACGGGGTCAGTAAAGCTACACCAACACACTGGACATACAAACATATATTCTGACCCACTTTTTAATAGCATCTACTCTAATCCCAGTATTTAACCCATATTTCACTATACCTCTAACTACAAAACTTGTCCCTTCCCTATACTTTCAACACTACCTATTTCCCTCTAGCCCTATCTCCTACGTCCATCTTACCCCGTTTGCAGATAGCAATTATGTCAATGCATGGTGACCAAGATTGCAAGAAAGCATGCCACAGTACGGTGGCCAAGATTGTCTTGTCACAGAAACAGTAAAGTAGTATGCCACCAACTCCATACTATCCTGGTAACTCAAGACCATCTTGTTACTGTAGCTGCTGGCAAGTATGCCCAAATATGGTGACCAAAATTGTCTAATCACAGCAATTATCTCACATGAAATGAGATTACCAGTCTCGTGTCCAAGCAACCGCCTGTTTGATCATGAGCAGGAGGAAACTCCTTAGTTTCGACGGGTCCTATTCTTCCTCCTGCTCCTCTCCAGGCGTCGGAGGTATGACACCGTCCTGAAGTCTATAGACTTAACTGTCTGGGGGCCTCCGTACGTGAGAAGAGCAACGCACAAGCTCAACTCTTGGCTCATCGTGAAGAATGAGCTCATCATCATCTGAAGGGATTGGTGGTTCATCCCGAGGGATGAGCTCATCATCATCTGAAGGGATTGGTAGTTCATCCCGAGGGATGAGGTCATCATCATCATCATCTGAAGGGATTGGTGGTTCATCCCGAGGGATGAGGTCATCATCATCATCATCTGAAGGGATTGGTGGTTCATCCTGAGGGATGAGGTCATCATCATCATCATCTGAAGGGATTGGTGGTTCATCCCGAGGGATGAGGTCATCATCATCATCATCATCTGAAGGGTTTGGTGGTTCATCCCGAGAGATGAGGTCATCATCATCATCATCATCTGAAGGGATTGGTGATTCGTCCTGAGTGACAGGATCATCATCATCTGAAGGGATTGGACGGACTCCCTTACCCCCTCCATCCCAATGTTGACACCCTCCCCCCTATCCACTCCCACCCCAATAGCTGACCCAAAAATGACGTAAATGACAACAGATGAACAAGGCGAAGTGTCAGGTGCAGGGGATGGCGACTGCTGCCTGGGGGACCGATCAGGAGTGCCTGCGGAAGAGGAAGATTCCTCCTCCGAGGTAGAACTTCTAGGCCTCAGAGGAGGGATTTTTGTCATTTTCAGGGTTGTCTGTGGTGCAGTCTCAATCAAATACAACGTATTCACCGTTGTCTGAATGGTTGCCTGTGTCGGATGTGTCTGCGCTTGTGTTGTTTGCTTGATTGACTGCACCTACCCGTACCTACACTGGCAGCAGCCTGGGGTCCTCCCCAACTACTGGGCCCTGGCCTCTATGGTGGACGGCATGGCCACGCTTCTGCAGCCACGAACTGTAGGGGATAAAGAAGATCCTGGGGCGACGGAACCGCAGTGGCCCCGGTTCATGCTCCATCCTCCTCTCTGGATCTGTGCAACAGAGACAACATAGACATTAGACCACTGGCACATGAAGAAACAGCACATAAATCAATGAACAATCACTTTACATTTTGCCAGAACTTGGTAAAAAGTATCACAATGCTTGATCAAAATTCTATTTCAACAATTTTTTGATTGTTTTCAATATTATTAGTTAAGACTATTACTGAAAGCTATCTTCTAACAAAAAACAGTATGCCTATCCTGGGTGTGAAAACTGTTCAGGTGATTTATGACCACTGTGGTCTCAGTGCTTTAGGGTAGGTGACTTAACATTTGTTCTTGAGCTAAGTGAATTCCGCTTCCATTACCCGGTTACTTCAGCCAGTTTTAACTAGAACTGAAGAGTTTGTCTTCAATCGTTTAGTACATTCTTACCGTCTACCACCTGTCAAAAATCCACTTGGGTACCAATAATTATCGCAGATATACTTATTCATATGAACTCTTTGCCAGCTAAGATCTACATTTACTGAAAGCCAAAGGGCAGATGTAAGGCCTTGCTGAAAGCCAGGAGGCAAGTTCAAGGACTCGCCAAGCCACTCTTAGCTACTCACCTGCAAACCAGGTTCTGTCAACAGATCCTGGGGACCAGTCTTCCTGGGCTGTCTGCATCTAGCCCAGCACATTAAAATTCCATGCTAACATGTGACCAACAAATCAGCCTGCCTTAAGTGAAAGTGAACCAGTCACCATGAACAAGAAAGGTCTACCATTCTCTCCAACATTGGATAATTTCTTATATATCAAGTAGACTACAACTCGTCAAGAACAACCCCTCTACGATGACAATGTGGGGGGGAAAAACATCCCCTCTATGATGAGATAATGTGGAAAGTCCAACCAAAAGACAGTGATGTGACTGAAGTTCTACTGATTGTATACACCAGTGAAGTTGGTGCATGAAATTACACTCGACTCGCTCAACTAAAAGCGGAAGTCCTAGCGCACAACACTTTCTGACATCCGCTATGGCGGATCACACACATTACCATACTTTTTTTTTTTAATAGTGAATGTCGGTCATGGAAAACTAAGCGTACCATGTGATAGCCCCATCATCGTAGAGTAACCTTTAAATGCTGCACGGGTCACGTAATGTGTTGACCGACCAGTAATCTATTTTTACACCAGCCCAGTCCTGTGTGTGAAGCGAGATCACAATGTCTCATTCTTCGACTAATGGAGTGAGAAGCAGACAAGGAATGTGTTTACAGCTTACGTGAAGCTGTTGAACTTGTTCTAACTCAAGAATCAGACCTTGAAGGTATTGAACATGATGGCGACCGCAAATTTGCCTGTCCGCAGAGCACAAAAGTGTGTTGGTAAGTGAAAATGGCGATATTCAAAGAGAGAGCGAGGAGTGGGTGGGGCGAGTGACAGTGTGACGAGGCTGGCAAAGCTCGAGGCGAATAAGTAGAGCTTTTAAATGATGTACTTTGTTTATACAGACACACATCAAAATTTCAAGGTGTGTGCAGTGCCATTATTTTTTTTTGTTACATACTTCTCCAAAACTAAATTACCCAGTCTCATGAAAATTGCTCAATGACAAACAAATACTGTCATGTTGATTTTAGTTCTTTTGCTTGGTAAAGAAACTGCCTAGTAGCTATTGGTTTTTTTTTTTTTTAACACTCTAATGGATATCTCAAAGTGATTTATGATGAAAATGGGCCTTTTTTCAGAGAAAATTTCCCTTGTACGCCCAGGTACCAGGAGTTTCATATCAAAAATGACCTTCTGCCTATAAAAACAGTATGGTATATGCTGCAGCCTTGAAACTTTGCACTGACCCTGTTCAATCAACAATTGTATGTATGAATTTCAAGTATTTTTGTTGTAAAAATTTTTAACGATTTTTTTTAGAAAAATGTGTTCGAATGCCCAGTATACAGAAAAACGTTCAATTTCATATTGGCCAGAAGGGAACAAGTTAACTGGGTCAATTGTTCATACATTATTTCAGGTTTCAACTCATCTCCAATTCCGTCACTTGGAGCACAAGCACTTCAAGTGCACAAGCCAAAGGAGAATGATTTCTGAGCCACTCAAGTATTTTTGAAGTCTTTATTTCTTTTTTAAATGACTTGTACCAATTAAGTTGCTCCTTCCATCACTAGCAAGAGGGAGGGTGGAGGTGAAATTTCAAGATGCAAACTAAAACTTGTACAGTTAAGATTTCAGAGTCCTCCCTCTAGAGGACCTCACATGCATCTCCAAAACTGGTCACATCACGGTAACGATACTTCCCTAACCGGTGTAAAACTGGGGGGGTGATGGGGGAGGTTCCCAATGAATGTTTACAATCACCTATGACGAACTGAAGGCAAGTGGGCAAAACATTTTCTGCAGTTGCGCACGCGGCTAGCGCGCGCGCATGGGAGGCGAGGCAAGTTCGCATGCCTACCAAACGGCCTGCAACGCGGCGGCGGCAGCCCGCGCGGGGGAGGGGAGAAGAAGCACGGGTATCTGGGAAGCGGGAAAGGGGAAAGAACCGAGACGGTGACAAGGCTGACGGTTCCGCACTTTATTAAAAAAAAAAAAAAAAAAAAAAAAAAAGTTCATACAAAACCCTTGAACCTACAGTCTCCCTCCTCTCCCGCTTTAACTTCATCTCGACCGTCTTCAGTAATATGCAGTTGACCAACTTGGGTCAACTTTAAAAGAGTTGGGAATCGATGGTGGAACAGGAGGTGAATGCGTCATTTTTTTCCCCCCGCCTGTAATTTGAAGTAGCAAGTTCAGTGTCCCGCCTTAACTCGGCCACGAACACACTTTCAGACAGCAAGATCAGTTTGGCGACTAAACTGGGTCCATGGCAAAATTAAACCAACTGCAAGTGCAAAAACAGCCAAATTCACCCATTGCAGGAAAAAGTTAATTTATCTATATTGGGCAGGAACAGCTTAGCTGGTAGAGCGTCCGTCCCATATCCCTTGGGTTGCTGGTTCGAAATTGCCGGGCCATTGTCGCGGACCAGTGATATTTCCCTCAGAGTTGTATTGGTACCAAATTCCAAGTCTTTCGAATAAGACTAAACCGACGTCTCGTGTGTGTACGCAAGTATGAATCTGAAAATTTTTGCACACATAAACTTGAAAATTTTGCACGCGCTTTAAATCCCATTCGGAAGAGTTGGCTTCATGTTCAGGTGAAAATGGATGACAAATATGAAAAAACACACACATGTAACAGACGATAGTGCAGCATATTGAAGCTGGCTGCTTCAATAAAAAATGAAAGAACTCAAAAATAGAAAAACTTACTGTGCAACTTACCACGCTCACCATCCATCCCGTCTGCAACAAAGTCACCAAGAACGCCGTCGTAAACACTAGAATGCTGCAGGACTCGCTCGCTACGCCGTCCAACGCAGAATTTGGCGCTTATAAAACGGGCTCTTACTTTTATAGGTTATCAATTCCGCGGGAATAACGTGCCATTTCGGCTGAACGCCCTGTCTCAAGTCTCGCTTGGGCCTTGAATATCGTCTGCTGTCGGCTGTGTGTGGGGGGGGGGAGGGCTTCGAATCCGGAAAAAAATTAACAAAAAAATAACAAAACAAAACATAGAAAAGAAAAAAAAATGAACTGAACTTTGTGCGTGTGTGTGGACTTATCGTTCGGCAACCAATAGATTTGCAGAGATTGCGCAGGAAATCAACTGTTGGTCTGGTGCGCACACGCACACACACACAAGAGCGAGAGCGAGTATAAGTGTGAAGAATGCGTAGGAAGATGTTGAGTGTCGTTACGAAGCATACATGCACGTCTCCTACCTGTCCCTCCCCTTTTTTCCCCTCTCCCAACACATTCTCCTCGCTTAATGTGAAGGGGTTATAGGCAACGCTCAAATTCTGCCAACACCGCATCAGCCCATCACAAAGTGAGAAAGTTGCTTTACTACTACGTCAAGCTCCCGGAGCATGTTAGGGGCCGGACGAGGGATTGAGGCTCCGGGAAAGACGGGGTGGTCTGGGTGCCCGGACTCACTCCATCCCTACCCCGGTGTCGTATAATATCTGGGAATCGTGATATCTGGGAACGCGTTCCCAGAATTGCCGTGATATCTGGGAACGCGTTCCCAGACTTCCTAAACTTCCAATCGTGAAATCTGGGAACTGAGAGTAATTTGTGAAAATCACGCCAAGAAATTAATGGGGGGGAAAAGTGACAAGAAGGCCAAAGATCTCAACTACACCTAAATAGATTGTTTCCTACCTTATCTCGAAAATCCATTCTTTTTCGTCTTCTTTCTGTCCTGATGAGCTCTGAAAGACCACGTTCCAGATATCACGGGCCCTCCCAGATATCACAGTACATTTTGGGAACGCGTTCCAAAAAAAAAAAATCTGTGATATCTGGGAAGCTTTCCCAGATATCACGTTCCCAGATTTCACGCGACACCGGATTGGATGGCAATAATCGAGCCCCCATACCTTCTTCGAAAAGCTCCCTTGAATTTCTGGAATTTCCCTCTCATGCCCACCTGGTACATAAGAAAGATGATGTGCCGAGTTATTTGGGATGAAGAGCGGAGAACTTCTGGACTCTAGACTTCTGACCAACGATGTGTATCGCTGCTTCTGATCCACAAGTGTTAATCTCCGCTTGTTTTCAGATCTATTGTGTGAATACGTGTGCTTCGGTGGAGGTGTATGTGTCAACTGATATTGCTTTTGTGTGTTTTCATTTTTTTATTTCAAACGCCGCACCAAATACATAAATGTTCCGTTATCGGATGACGTACTTTCGATAGTGTGCTTCTGACGTAATAACGCAGACTCAACGTAGCGTCATTTCTTAGGTTTTAGCTAGCATTCAACTGTTCTATTTTCTTTCTTTTAACTGTGACTAAGTCATCAAAAAGGTGCATTCTAAAAGGGATCATCGCCGGTACATAGGATAAAGAAAACGCTTAATCCAACCCGGCAAGTAACTTTTACGTCTAGACGGGGATGCCTGAGTATGTGACGGAGGACCTTACTCCTTCGCTACCACGGCCAGGTCCAAGACATCCCAGGTTTCAATGTTACCTGGCAAAACCAGGACAAAGGTGGGAAAAATGATTTGCAATTAGAAAGTGATGCTGAAATCCACTCCTCAAATCCTGTTTGCCTTCCGGACAGTGAGGAGCTTGCGCTCACAAAGGTGACCCTTTTCTTTTTTCAAAAATGAACAAAAAACTGAAAATAACTGTTACTATTCCACATTCAAGGTTTTGATACAGGGGAAGAGTTGTATGCAGTGGGTAAGGGAATTCAGGATTCTGAAAGAGCTAGTTGAGGCCCTCTACGATCAGCACGCGGGTCAGCGGGTCGAGAGGCCTCTATCAAGGCCATCAGATCTGTGCCTCTCCCTGCTCAGATCTTAGAGATTACACTCCCCACACTCTCGTCCTCAACACCCTTATCCACATCTTTGTCTCCCACACCCTTGTCAATACCACTGTCCTCCATTCCATTGTCCTCCTCATCATTGTCCTCCATTCCACTGTCCTCCACATCATTGTCCTCCATTCCATTGTCATCCACACCACTGTCCCCACCATTAACCACACCATTATCACCCACACCATTGACCACACATTGTCATCCACACCATTGACCACACCTTTGTCATCCACACCATTGACCACACCATTGTCACCCACTGTCCCAAGTGATTGTATCACACCATTATCTACACCATTGCCGTCTGCAAAAACAGTATCTCGACCTGTGAGGTATTGCTCCAGTCTTCTAAGCCCTGTTCTTCCTTGCCTATGGAGGAAAATACTTCTGGACTTACAAATGCTAACTCCATGCTTTTACAACAACAGATCTCTGTCCTAGAAAGGAACATATCAATTCTTTACAATGAAAATAAATCAATGAAAACACTACTGACCACTGTACAGTTTGAACTCAACACTTTGAAAAGCCAGCACACCCCCACATCTTCAATTTCCACACAGACAAACATACCACCCAGGATACGCTGAAGGAGACTTCTATTCCTGTTTCAAATCGTTTCTGCATTGACAAAAAGATTGAAGAAACTGCTCTCCCAGTAAATCCCCTTTCCAACTCGTGAAGAACAGAAAAAAAAAATCAAACCTGATACTGATGATATGGTCCTTAGTCCCTCTGAATCACCTCATAAAGCCGTCAATACTGAACGTTCACCTTCTGACATTTTGTCAACCCTCTCAGTTCTGGACAAGGCAACAAGCGTGCTGATTAGGGACTCTCTGATCAGATACATAAACCCCAGACTAATGACAACTACAGGTAACTTTCTGAATAAAATTTGTGTACCTGGGATGACCATTTCTGATCTTTTGCACTGGCTTGATACGTTAAAAGAAAACAAAAAAGTTCACCATGTAACCATTCATGTGGGTGTGAACGATTGTCCGTCAGGGGCCGTCACAGAAAATACATGGGACACTCTTCTGTCCAGTGTTCGACGAGCTTTCCCTGAAGCATATATACACATGAGTTCCATAGTTTCTGCGATCGATGATCGTAACCTCAACAACACAATTCCTCCTGCCAGCAAAAATCTGTCTGCTGTGTGCAAACGCCGTGAAATCCTCTTCATTGATCATTTCCCATCATTCAAACCCACCTCAAAACGGAACCTCTATCATGACCATATGACCTATTCACTTAAACAAAACCGAAACTGCACAATTGCTTCTGGACTTCAAAACAGCTGCTGATAGAAAACATTCATTAGAGAGCTCTCGTTCTCAAAGCACAGCAATCTCTGGAAAGTCATCAGCATTCAGAAATCACAGAAATGTTCAGAATGACAGTTACAACATAACTTCTTTCCACCCTTCCAGTCAACACAATGGAGCGTATCGTCACTCAAACTCTGTCTGTTTACCATCCTTCCATCATCGCTCATTGCCACAAACCGTGTCTTACAGCGAAATCCCATCAACCGTACCCTGTCATGACCTTCCACTAACCCCTCTCACCCTGATCATCCTGCATCCGCAATTCACCGTGATTACTATGCATCCGCCCCTCATCCTGAATACCCTACAGCCTCCAATCGTCGTAACTACCCTGCAGCCACCGTTCACCATGACTGTCCTACAGCCTCCGCTTACCATGACTACTGTACAGCCGCCGCTCACCATGACTACCGTGCAGCAGCCGCTCACTGTGACTACCCTGCAGCCTCTGCTCACCATGTCTACTGTGCAGCTGCTTATCATGACTACTGTCCAGCCGCCACTCACCATGACTACCGTCCAGCTGCCGCTCACCATGACTACCGTGCAGCCGCCACTCACCGTGACTACCGTGCAGCCGCGCTCACCGTGACTACCGTGCAGCCGCCACTCACCGTGACTACCGTGCAGCCGCCACTCACCGTGACTAACGTGCAGCCGCCGCGCGCTGCTCACTGTGACTAGCCTGCAAGCGCCGCTCCCCATGACTACTGTGCAGGCGCCACTCACCGTGACAACCGTGCAGGCGCCGCCGCTCTACGTGACTTCCCTACAAGCGCCGCTCATCATGACTATCCTGCAGGCGCCGCTCACCGTGAGTACCCTACTGGCACCGCTCACTGTGACTACCGTGCAGACGCCGTTCACCGTGACTACCGTGCAGGCGCCGCTCACCGTGACTACCGTGCAGGCGCCGCTCACCGTGACTACCTTGCAGGCGCCGCTCACTGTGACTATCCTGCAGGCGCCGCTCACCGTGACTACGGTGCAGGCGCCGCTCACCATGACTACCGCACAGGCGCCGCTCACTGTGACCACCCTGCAGGCGCCCCTCGCCATGGCTACCGTCCAGCTGCCGCTCACCATGACAACTCTGTAGCCGCCGCTCACCGTGTGTTTCAACAGACTTCCCCTCACCGTGTGGGGCGGCGCTACAACATTAACAGAAGAAGAAACGACAGTCACAATTAGACCAAGTAAATCAGTTCTGTGATTCAAGTCTTGGTTACCAAAATTTGAATGTTGACCTATTTCCCGGACATCCAGCTCCCTTTTCCAGCCTGCCTCTTTCTTACTTAGCAGACTGTTTCCCCCTCTGAAGCCCCACCCCCAAATCAATTCTCTTATTTAGTAGGGGTTCGTATTGCATGTTATTCCACTCATTAGCAATCATCAGGACTTCCCTACAACTTGAGTATCTATTGTGAGCCATGAGATGACCAATGCACTTAGTTGGACTTTAATTATTCTGAACTGATCATTTCCTCATCCTCTCTATTTCACGTGGTATTTCTGTATACTCCAGGTAGCACTGCTCCCCTCCTTTCACTAATGTCAACCAATGTGAATGTATCAGACTGGCCCGTCAATGACGGTTTGCGCATAGGTCACCTAAATATTTGTCATCTCATAAACAAAATGTCTGATGTATCAAGAATCGTTCATAATAATAACAAACCGTTCCATGTCTTTGGGTTTTCTGAGGCATGGACAAACAGCCGCGTTGGTGACAATTCAATATCCATTCCTGGATATTCAATAGTCTGGAGAAACCCTGAAAATATTCTTGAAACAGGATTGTTGTCTACGTCCATTAAGATATCCCATAAAAAATTCGTAATGATCTTTGTCACAAAATTATTGAAATAACGTGGCTTGAAATTCAGTCAAAAAGTAAGACATTAGCGTCAATTCTTGTCGGATTTGTATAAAGACATCCTAAAAGTAAGTCCAGCTGGTATATAACAATTTTTGTGAGATGATGGACACAGTATGGCTTTTGAAAACAGAAATACTACTATTGGGAGATTTCAATATAGATCTGTTTCAGTCTTGTTCTCAATGGTCCCAACATTGCTAATTCATATAATCTTCATCAGTGCATTTCTTTACCGACTAGAGTTACTTCAAAATCTAATACCCTTATAGACCACATATATTCGTCGAATATTGCTGCACTTGCAGAAATATGTGTACCGCCTATTGGTGCAAGTGACCACAATGCTGTTTGCGTTGCTTGGAACAAAACTGAAAAAAAGGTTTTAAAGTTCCAAAAGCAAGTCATTTGGTAATCACATTTCGTTCACTCAAAAACTTCAAGTTACACGCTTTTCAGTCTGATCTCACTTCCTCGCCTTTTGCAATCATCTACAGCCACACCAATCCAGATGATGGCCTTGCCCTTTTGGACGAGAACCTTTCTGAATATTGTCGACAAACACATCCCACTGATCCAGAGGCGAGTCAAAGCAGATATCCTGCCTGTCTGGCTCACTCAGGATATTCTGAATGCCATGGACGAGAGGGATACTTTAAAAAGTGTAGGCTCTGACAAAGAGTGTAAGAGAAAACACAACATTGTGAAGTACAGGATTAGAAAGTCTAAATGTGATTCTTTCAGAAAGTTGGTCCAAAACCAAAACAACGGAGCCTCTATTTGGAAAGCCATTAATAAACTTACCAGACTGTGTTCATCAAGAGAGGAATGTTCCATTCCAGTAGAAACACTAAATGATCATTTTGCTAATATTGGTAACAAGCTAAACATAGGAAAAGATAAAACTAGAATTTTTGATACTGCGAATATACAGAAATTTTGTGATGCAAAAAATATACACGCAAAGTTTTCTATCCCCCTAATAACTGTTAATGAAGTGTTTTTATATTTTATCAACTTTGAAAATAAAAGTTCATACAGCTTTGATGGAATCAGTCCCAAGATATTAAAACTGTCTGAAACATATATTGTTGATTCTCTTACATTCCTCTGTAATCAATGTTTATCTAAACATTACTTTCCAGAAGCATTTAAACATGCAAAAATACAAAAAAAAGTTCAGTGGAAGGCTGGTGTGATTCAGTACAAAAAAGGGAAATTAGATGATCCAAATAACTACAGACCAATTTCGCCGCTATCGTCCGTCTCAAAGCCATTAGAAAGTCATATCCATCACCATCTATCATCTTTTATTGAGAAATAAAAACTGTTGTATATCAATCAGTCAGGATTTAGGAAACTATATTCATGTGAAACGGCTTTGTGTCGGATCACAAATTTGTGGCTAAAAGATATCAACAACAGGAAAGCAGTTGGTGTTTTGTGTCGGATCACAAATTTGTGGCTAAAAGATATCAACAACAGAAAAGCAGTTGGTGTAGTGTTTATTGATTTAACAAAGGCTTTTGATTTAATTAATCACAATATATTGCTTAAAAAAAGCTTAATGTTTACGGCGTCGACAACAATACGGAATCATTTTTTAGATCTTATTTGTCAAACCGTATGCAATCTGGGTTTTTTTTTTTTTTCACGAAGTGTTATTTCTTCTAAAAGACAACTGCCAAGAGGCGTGCCACAAGGAACAATCTTAGGTCCTCTGTTGTTCTCCCTCTACATAAATGATCTCCCTTTATCAATTCAAAATGCAGTTTGTGATTTGTTTGCTGACGATACATCTTTACAATACTCTAGTCATAGCATCGATGAAATTAATATCATTTAAATGCAAGCATGAAATCAGTGGAAGGCTGGTGTGATTCAAATGACATGCTTGTTCATCCTCATAAGACCGAGTCTATGTTAATATGAGCACGTCAAAAAAGACAAGTCATAAAAGAAGCAAAATTAAAAATAATGTACAAGATAAAACAATAAAACAAGTTACAAAGCACAAATTATTAGGCATCGTCATCGATGAAAATCTTTCCTGGCACGATCAGATCCATAACTAATCAAACAAGTCTCGTTTTGTGTGTTCCAGTTGTCACAGATAAACACCTTCTCAACGAACAATCATGAAAAATGTATTATTTTGCTTTTGTTCAGGCTTGATTAGACTACTGCTCTATTATCTGAGGTAAATGTGTGCATCTACTTTAAAACCACCTTGTTCGTTGCAAAAACGAGCCATTAAGATGATCAACTGTCAGAAACAATCCGATCCTTCTATGCGTGATGTATTTAGGTACAATAGAATACTGCCTCTTCACTCATGTATAACATTCAACGCTCTGATCCTTATGCACAAAATTGTTGACGCATGCCCAGATTATTTAAAATCAGCTAGTACATTTACATCACCATCAAGATTCGCTCTTATTCATTACTCCTAAAGCTAATTTAGATTTATTCAAAACAAGTTTCTCTTTCTGTGGCTGTAAAGAATGGAACACACTTCCAGCAAAATACAGAAATATTCCCCAATTTATCAGCTTTCAAAAATGAAGTAAATTTACTTCTTTTTGATACTCATGACTGACCTATGCGCAGACATTAGCCTGACAGTACATACTTACCAGAAATAAAGTGTACTGCTATGCAGTTGATTAAGATGTGTGTGTGTGTGTGTGTGTGTGTGTGTGTGTGTGTGTGTGTGTGTGTGTGTGTGTGTGTGTGTGTGTGTGTGAGAGAGAGAGAGAGAGAGAGAGAGAGAGAGAGAGAGAGAGATTTTAAAGCATGAAATCGTTATATTGGTGTTATTTTGTAATTCGATGTTACCTTACTTTTTTGTTGTTGTTTTTTTTGTTGTAGTTGTTGTTGGGCAGAATTGTAAAAAGGCCTTCAATGAGCCTAATTCTCAACCCATTAAAGATTCATTCATTCATTCTTCTTCTTCCACTCAGACAGGCACCCAGAGGCACTGACGAAGGCTGCTGTATGGCGGAGGCCGTCCAGAAACCCGTAAAGATTCTTCCTCATCGATGTGTCAGCAGGCCAGGTCTCTGCTCTTAGTTTTTGATGTGCTGGACAGTCAAGACGGAATTTAAACTTGAGTACCTTTAATGGGTCGCAATGAGCCATGTCCAGGTTAAAACTCGAGACCCCCAGACAGGGTCAGATTGATTCTTAAATACAATATTCGAGTCCAGCCTGACGTTAAAATCGAGTTAGTCACCAAGTGTAATAATGATGACTCGGGTCGGATTTGGAAGTCTGGTGACCCGCAATGCATTACGGCGACCCAGACCGAGAGGAAAATTTATGTCAAGTGACCCTAACCAGGATATTTCAAACCAGACCAAAGTTAAAGTCAGGTGAACAAAGAAAAACAAACAAACAAACACATGGCATGGTGACCCAGTCTCTGTGTGTGTGTGTGTGTGTGTGTGTGTGTGTGTGTGACGTCATTCCTGTCAACCGAAGACAAGTCTTGGTGGTGTATGCTCTGTGTTTTTTTGTTTCACTGTCGCATCTGTGCCGTGTTTCCCATCTGGAAATTGTGGACCTACCTGGTTTGTGCGGTGCCTGTTTGAGGGAGGCGGCGTTTTGGTTTTCGTTGCGTCATTTCGACTGGGTTGTTCGTTTTGTGTCTTGTGCGGGACGGTCTTCGTCTTGTTGCCGTGGCCTTGAGGTGGTGGTGGTCTGGCGCTGTTGCCTGTGGTCCCTTTCTGGGCTGTTGAACGGGCCAGGGCTGTTCCGTTGGGATTGCGGGGGTCTCTGGTGGTCGGTTTGTGCGCCATCGTTGCTGCGTCGCCGTGGATTGTGCCTAGTCGTCGGCGTTTTCTCCCCTATTGGCGGACTGCGAGACACAACTGCTGGAGCTGACCGAGGAACTGTCCAACAACACCGAGAGAGGGAAGCAGACAGACATTATAGTGCTGGATTTTGCGAAGGCTTTCGACAAGGTGAACCACAGCCTTCTGATCCATAAGCTTCACCATTATGGAGTGTCGCAGACAGGCAAAGTCAATAGTTGGATTAAAAAAAAAAAAAAAACTTCCTCTCCGGCCAACGTCAAGCGGTGGTAGTCGAGGGCGGCACATCAGAGTTCTGCAGCGTACGTTCAGGAGTTCCACAGGGCTCGGTCCTCGGCCCGTCGCTGTTTTTAGTATACATTAACGACCTCCCAGAGCAACTCACTGCGCCGACCAGACTCTTCGCCGACGACACCCGCTATGTACAGGGTCAGGACATCAGACCACGATACCAACCGACTGCAAGAAGATTTGCATCGGCTAGAGCTTTGGGAGAGAAGCTGGCAGATGTCATTCCATCCAGGCAAGTGTACCACCCTCCCAGTGACCCATAAGAGACAGCCCTTCACCAGCACGTACCGACTGCACGGACAGACACTCCAGACAGTGACGTCGGCCAAATACCTCGGGGTGACCATTCAAAACAATCTGTCATGGGACTAGGACATTGACATCATTTGTGCCAAAGTCAATAAGACCATACGCTTCTTGCGGCGCAATTTGAGGATCAGCGCCATCAACCTGAAAGAGACGGCATACAAAAGCTATGTCCGCCCCATTTTAGAGTACACCTGCACAGTTTGGGACCCCTCCTCTGACACACATGTATAAAAAGCTGGAAGCGGTTCAGCGACGAGCAGCCCTCTTTGTGGTTAATAGATACCACAACAGATCGAGTGTCACCGCCATGCTTGACCGACTCCAGTGGCCTTCACTCCAGCAGCGTCGAGGATCCAGCAGACTGGCCATGCTGTATAAAATTTTTAATGACCAAGTCCACTTCAACAAAACCAAGATTCAACCTGCCCCTGTCAGACAGCGTAGGGGAAATCAACAAACTCCGCCAGCTGCAGTGCCGCACCGACTACCGTCAGGCCGCCTTCCTCCCCAACACCATCAGGGACTGGAACAATCTGCCGGAAGAGGTGGCTGGATCCCCCTTCCCCCTCCCCCATTAGACTCCCCCCCCCCCCCTTCCCCCTACCCACCCTCCAATCCTCCCTCCCGCTGCGTAGACCCAGTTTTTAGAATGCCAAAATAATCAACCTGATGATTGTGGGCATTACATCAAGAAGAAGAAGAAGGAGACTGGGTTTTGTTGCCTTGGCAACACCGCCCGTCGGCTGATGGAAGGAGAATTCGGCCTCATCCCCTTCTGCCGTTGGGGTGTCGACGCCGTTTTGCGTCTTCCGCCGACTGCTGTGCTGCGGGTGGGTCTTGAATGGTTTGTGGTCGCGTGGGACCTACTGAGACTGCCTGAAATTCCAATCCTGCTTCTTGTTTGTGACGTCTTTTTTCGTTTTCTCTGCGTTTCGCCGATCTTGACGCCATTAACACAGCAAAATTTGCGTGTGCTGTCGTGTTTTTGCTTTCGTTTTTCTTGACATGGTGGATCAGCTCCTGGATTCTCCAGTCTATAATCGAGTCGGTGCGCGGCGCCGTCCAACTTCTCCCAACTCTTTTACTTCTTAAAATCCAAATTGTGTTTCCTTCTGACGAAGGTATGGTATCCAATGCTAAAGAGACAATCAGAAGCTCTAAAAAAAAAGGTACAAAGAAGAGCAACCAAGATGACTCATAATATAAAAGATTACTCGTATCAGGAAAGATTAAAATATCTACAACTTCGAACACTTGAGGCAAGAAGAATAAGAGGAGACTTGATTCAAGCATACAAGATATTTAATGGAATTGATGATGTTGATAAAGCATGTTTTTTGTACTCCGCAGAAGAATGTTACAAGGAACGGTGAAGATAAGATATTTAAACAATACTCCAGAACTAATTTGAGAAAATTTACTTTTACTAATAGAGTAACCCATTTTTCGGAATGAACTAACAGTTAACATCAAAACGTGCACCTACCTAGTATTAATGTTTTTAGAACCTCATAGATAAACATGAATTATTAACTAAAATTTGATATGAATTTGATGGATAATAGGACTGAGCTAGCCTAGGACTGGACCAACGGTCAAAAAAAAAAAAAAAAAAATATATATATATATATATATATACATATAGAAGGGGCGTACAAAGCCTAAATAGGCTAAGTTGTTTTTGATACAATGCCCCTGATCCTGATCCTGACACTAGAATCGGATTCATTGACGGCTTTCAGGCCTGTTATATGGCTGGAATATTTTCATATAGTCGTGATACAGGACATTGCTGCGCTAGTCAATTTGCCTAATATTGACATTTTTTTTTTCAATCTGAGCAGTATTTACTTTAAAGTCGACAATCTGGGATTGGATGACTTGAAAAGTCCTGTCTTTTTCCAAAAATCATAAACTAGCGGTGTGTGTGTGTGTGTGTGTGTGTGTGTGTGTGCGTGTGCGTGTGTATGCGTGCGCGCGCGTGTGTGTTTTAAAGTTGTATTATAATTTCTATCCAAACACATACCAAGTAAGCTGTTTGTCGTTTCTATCAAACTCATACTATGTAATGCCAGTCATAATCAGTGATGGGTTCTCGTGTACAGTTACTGTAGTTTGGTGTTTGACCATTTGTTTGTTCAAGTATTGTTGTTGCTGTCGTCGTCGTCGTCATCGTTGTTGTTGTTGTTGTTGTTGCGTGTGTGTGTGTGTGTGCGCGCGCGCGCGCGCGCGCGCGTGTGTGTGTGTGTGTGTGTGTGTGCCCACCATTGCATCCCTCCGTTTTTTTTTTATCTACAATCCCAACCTATCTCAACCTTCTCAATACTGCGAGCTTTTCTTCAATTTTTCCTTTCTTCCATACCTCCCTCCCTCCCTTTTCCCCATTTTATGCCAGATTGGCAATGGCAGTCTCAACGAATCTGTAAAAATTTAAAATAAACCCAGATCTGTTGAATGACCTTAAGGTCTCTCATTTAAAAAAAGCTATTATCAGAAAATGATCTTCCTAAGAATGGGAAGAAAAAAACATCTGGTTAATCAACTTGCATCTTTATCAAACGATTAAAAAAAAGAATGAAACAGCCAATGTTGACCAGACAGTTGAGGCTGTCGAGGTCTCCACCTCCTTGTGTCCGTCATCCTCATCCACTGTTAAAGCATCACTTACATCGCCATGTGTCAGAGAGGCCACGTCTACGACACACCACAATCTTTCAGAATAAAAAAAAAAATTATCGTCTTTCAATTTTCCAGTCATTTTGGAAGACGCCAAAAAGGGTTCTGCAACTTTGGCTGGTGTTGGGGTTCTTCTCAGCAGAAAGCTGTGGGCCAATCCGATCGGACCCATTACTAAACAGAAACAACTGTCATCCCGGAAAATGGTTAATTGGCTGTACTTTCGCTGATCAGCAAAACGTGCTCTTAAATACAAAAAAATCTGGCTGGCATCACTATCAACTGCTCCATCCATGAAGTGTATACCGAAAGGGTGATTAAACCCATTCCTGTTGATATTTCTTTTGATGAAATTAGAAGAGAAATACCAGGAGCAAAAGCGGTCAAAAGATTGAAAAATAAAGATGGCAGTGACTCGAGGGCTGTGAAAATTACCTTCACTGTCCCAAGTCTTCCCCAAAAAATCTTTCTGTGGTTTCAGTCTTTTGATACTAAGCCATTTGTTCTGCAAGTCTTTCGTTGCACTCGCTGCAACAGACTGGGACATACAAAATCCGCATGTCGCTCCAAACAGACGTGCGGTGGATGTGGTCAGTCTGGCCATGTCAGTAACAAACATTCCAACGCCAGGCGCTGTATGAATTGTTCAGGAAATCACTCTGCTTCTTACCCCGGGTGTGTCCTGAATATAAACTCAGAGTCTTGGCAGTCTTTTTAAAACCATCTAATTATATGTCTTTCTTAGAAGCCATTTCTCTTGCACGAGCTTAGCTGGCAGGACAAACAAATCCTGAACAGTGTGGTTACCAGTTTTCAATCCTTGATTCCAGTCCAAGTAACCATACTGTTCCTATTTCATATTCCTCAGTTGTAGCTAGAAACTAAAGCAAATCGCCGGTCACGAAAAAGGTGGCTTGCTCCCCAGTAACTTTCTCAAAAAACTGTTCTCCCGACTTGGGAAAAGATAACGCCAAGGCAGAAACTTGTGAACGTAGGCCAGAGTTGTCACCCCCTGTTAGTACTCCTAAGAAAAAATGCAAACCGACAGAGTCTCCAAAAGTTTCATCGCCTGGCTGCCCATCTCTGTCTAATTTTGATCTTAGTAGCACTGTTGTGTTCATGGAAACCCTCTCAGTTAAATTCACCAGTATTATGAAAAACGTGACGGACCCGCTTACATATTCTATTCTGGAATTCAAAAGAATTATTTCGAACTGTCACGCCAGTGTGTTATAAACTTTCACAAAACGAAAGTTCTTCCTTTGTTTTTCTTCTTTTAAAAAATCCGCCTGTTTCTGTATGTTATTGTTCTTCCTTTTCTTGTAATGCGGACAACCAGTTCAAAAGACAACATGGACAAGTCAAGACATAGATCATCTTGGGATTTTGCAATGGAACTGCGGAAGCAAGTGTAACATGTAACATTGACTACCTCATTCAGTTCTTGCAAGACCATAGTTTTGATGTCCCTGCAGTCTCTTAATTGTCATAAAATGATTTACCAAAACTCATGGGATACTATTTTCCTCAAGTGACTGATGCAGTGAAGAAAAATGCTAAAACAAAAGTTGCCATATATTATTATATGTATCGTACAAAATTTTTTACCAACCTGTTAAAACACCTTATACCTCGATTGACAAACGCTTATATTCCTGTTGTATAGCAGTGAATATCAAGGGCTAAAGTTTACAAGTTGTGAACTGTTATTACCCAGATGGCGAGTTCAAGAAGGAAGCCGACTGGTTGCTTGATTTAGATTCAGACAAGGAGTGGATTTTTCTAGGTGATTTAAATTCCCATCATGCTCTATGGTCCGAAAACTCTAAAAAAAAAATAAAAAAAAAAAAAAGGAAAAAAAAGTATCACAAACAATAATGAATATTTCAATAGGCTAATGAATATCTCGCTAACACTATAGCAAATGCTAATCTAACGATACTGAATTACGGGTCTATCTCCAGAATTGCTGACCGTTCTGATCAGAAAAATTCATCAATTGATTTGTCCATAGTATCTCCAGGTATTTTTCCACTTTGTACGTGGAATGTCATTCAGTTACCAGTGGGTAGTGATCATCTTCTAGTTGAAGTTCAGATCTAAGTCAGTCCAAAGAGAACTGAACATACCCCCAGATATACAAAATACAATGAAGATAAAGCTAACTGGGACCTTTTTGCCCAAAACTCTAATTACTGGTTCTCTTAAGCTCAATTTTCATCATAACTGAATCAATAAAAGATCTTGGAAACAATTATGTAGAATTACGAAATCTCATACTGAGAGCAGCAGATTGCGCCATTCCAAAGATTAAGTTTAAGGACCATCCAAAGAGAGCAGCAAACCCTTGGTGGAGTTCCTAATGTGAGTTAGCCGTAAAAATGAAAACGGAGGCATTTCAAAACTGGATGAATAGTCGTCATTCACAGCCACCTCAAGTAAAAAACGAACTCCCACAGTAAATACAAAACTGCTAATAACTACAGTAACAAAGCAGTAGCTCTTGCCAAAAAACAAAAGGCTATTATGGTAATTTAATCATGACTTGATTCCTACGCTAAGATGGCTGAGTGTACAACCGTTGAGAGTTTACTGTGCAAAAAAAAAAAAAATCAATTATCAGGTGAAGAGAAGAACAAAAAGGAAAAACCACTATGCAAATGAAGAATGGATCTCCAACAGAGGATCCAAGTCCTTCAAAAAATGAACACGTATAGTGAAGAGAAAAGCACAATGCGACAATCGAGTCGAAACACGAAGTGTTGCTATCGCGGCCAGTGAATGTGATGCCTCGGAAACAAAGGTTGCTAGCTTACAAGAAACGATTAAAAAGCTAACGCATACTGCGGGGGCGGTTTGTCAGGTTTCATCATTAGAGGCGACCATAGGAATGCTCATAAATCAAACAGGACAGGAAAAGATGGTGCAAAAAGTAAGTGACAAAACATACACAACGAACACCCCAAAACTGGCAGACAAACCACTCTACTCAGACATTGCGAAAATACACTTGCTAAATAAAAACAAGGCATCATTCTCCTACTCTTCAACACCGAAACAAAACAAAACAACCACTTCTGAAAGGCAGCAAAGAAATACAGAACACAAATCCAAGCCTGTCATGACGTCAAAACATGATGAAAAGAGGGATGACGTCAACCAGTCTGGCCTGCCTAAGATAATTCTATTCCATGATTCTACAATGGGGAAGATGAACCCACGTCGCTTGGGGTGCGCGTACAGTGTACACCTGGTTTCAAAACCATCCTATTGGAGGCCTGTGCAAAAAAACTAGGCGACACCAAGACAGTGAAGACTGCTGACTGCTTGGTGTTTCACTGTGGGGTCAACGATCTAAAAGGAAAAGATCCTAAAAAACAGTCGTGTCAGGGACGTCCGCACTTGTAAAACAAGCAAAAGTAAATCGTGAAACACCAAGATAGTTGGTAGAGTAGCCCCAGTGAAAGATAGACACCTGCAAAGCAAGCGGGAGATGTTCAGTGCCCTACTCCTTGCAGAGCTCCCCATGCACAACGTGTCCCTTCTGTCCCATGAGAACTTGGACCCCACGAACAACAGGCTGATGAAGGACTCCATCCACCCGTCGGACAGGGGCACCAGCATGCTCGCTGGCAACTTGTGGCGTCACGTCCAGCGCATCTTTTGGGAACGGGCCACGCAGGAGGCGCTCCCAATACCCTGTCGGTGGACATGGTTTCAGTGGTCATCGGGGACCATCCAGCAACGGCTACAGGCCTGCATGCACCCCCAGTGTGCCTTTCCCCTGCCTCATAACCTTTGGCCCCCATCTTTCAACCTTATTGACTTTGCCCAACGTCTGTTTATAACGTTTTATTCTACAACTTATTATGAAATATGTTGACAATAACATTACTGTTCTACAATGGAACTGTAGACCCATCGTTAAAAATCTACTTCATTTTGAGAACTACATTTATTCCAACAACTTTTGTATTTTGGCTTTGCAGTCTCTATATGTAGATCCACGTAAATTACTTCAATTCGACTTCAAGGATTCTACTACCCTCCTCTATATAACTGTAGTACATCAACTAAAAGGGTTCAGACTGCCATATATGTTAGATCGGATCTTAATTATAGATCTTTGAAGTTAGACCTCAATTCAACAGCTAAAGATAAAGAAGAAATCTTTTTATTACCGGGTTATCACTAAAAATGAGCAAAGATTCTAGTATAAATATATTTTCTGTATATTATCCAAATGGCCCAACACAGATAATTCAGACTGGATTAGACACCTTTCTTCTTCAGAAAAAAATTGGATCATATTGGGAGATTTCAATGCACATTCTCCGTTTTGGGAACCAGATTGCTCTGTTATAACATGTAATCACTTTGTTGAAAATATTGTGGACTCCAAATACTTTTTACTGAATGATAGAAGCATAACAAGAGTTTCTGATGTTTCAAATCATAGGCCAACCTCCATTGACTTAACGTTAGTATCTCCTGATATATCATTGAAAGCTAGTTGGATAACAGAGGAAGACACATTAGGAAGTGATCATTTTCCTATTGTTCTTAGACTAAATGAAAAGATTAAAGATGAAGAAGTTGAAGATATGATTCCTAAATTTTTATACAATAGTGCTGACTGGAACCTCTATGAATCAACTATCGTCAATAGATCATAATTCCATGGAACATGAAGACACTGATATATTTTATGAGACTTCAGAAAAGCTGTTTTATATGCTGCTGAAAAATCAATGCCCGAGCGTAAATGCTATAATGATTAAAAAGTACAGAGGAAATGGATGGTGGAATGAAGAATGCGCAGAAGCAGTGACAGTAAAAAGAAAACTTGTAAAACATGGCTAAAGGACAGAACTGAAGAACATTTTATTGCAATGAAATGTGCAAAAAAAAAAAAAAAAAAAAGAAAAAAAAAAAAAGAAGAAAAAAACGACAGTAACAGAGTTGTGGCCAAAGAAAACGTATCTATTTCATTACTTTTTGCCATTCAAAAATCTACATTAAAGGACATGCACAAAGTATGGAAGAAGGTTAAAGAATTAAAGAACAGATGTCATTTACTATCATATCCCATTAAATTAGATAACAACACTGTCCCCACATCAGCAGAAAAAGCAGAGTTATTTGTTAAAGTGTTTTCAAAGAATAATTCATCACAAAGTCTTACATCAAATATAAGAAACTACCGAGAAATGGAAGAGAAGAGAAAAAAACCTATTTATTGTGATCCTCCTCCAGATGAAAATCATTACTTAAATTCTTTTATAACTTTTGAGGAATTTAATGATTCATTAGAGTGTTTTACTTGCAATACCACTGCTGTTGGCATCGATAGTATTTCATATCAATTGCTCTGCCATTTGCCTTTCTTGGGAAGCAATTACTCCACTCATTTTACCAAAAATGTTGGTTAATGGAACTCTCCCTACTACCTGGAAGAGGACGGTTGTAATACCAGTTCCAAAGCAAAGGAAAACGTAGATCCAAAATTGGCAGTTATCGTCCAATAGCTTTAACATCGCAAGTTGGTAAAATATTGGGAAAAAATGTGTTGAACGTCGTATTTTACATTTCTGTGAAAAGAACAATATTATTCCAAACAACCAAGCAGGTTTCAGAAAAGGAAGATGTACGACTGATCATCTGGTCAAAATAAACGAATCACGTTTAAAAAAAAACAAACAAACAAACCAGTTTTCCAGAGTCATGTGGGTTTTTCTGCCCCGACCGGCTCCTACCCAGAGTTGAGTTTGCTATGGGCTCAGCTGGGAAGACTGGACCACACAGTCGAGTTTCATCCACTTAATGGATGCGTTTCTGAGAGTGTTGCTCAAATTTCCTGACCAACACTGCAGGTGCCTGTATCTCTCGGGCCTGGTTGACGCCGGGGATATATTATGAAAGGAAGCGTAGAGTACAGCCCTGTCATGTAGTCTCAGACCGAAATGGAAATCCATAGCATCATCTTAATCATCCTCATTCTCATCGATCAGCATTAAAAAAAAAAAAAAATGTCTCAAGTTCTGTAGCCTTCATGCCCTGCTCTCATGGTGACCTCAGTTTCGATGTCCTCTCCGCGTCTGTGGCCTTGGTTTGGTTCCGTCGGGGTCACCGGTATCGGCGGGTCCATGGGGGCTGTCGTTGGACAGACGTGGTGGCGCCCTCCGGGGGGAGAGCTCACTCATGCCGGCTCCACGACTAAGCAATTATTGTAATCAGTAGGGGGCTTAGTAGGTGGTGTCCTGCGTATGTTAGATCAGAACAGGCGCCACTGAACACCACCGAAGTGACTCAGCGGCAGTGCAGTGTCTCCTCCGGTGGGTTGCCTCTTGACGACTTGAAATTGACTGCTCCCTGTGGATTGCCGGTACCGGGGCTGCGGCGGGGCCGACCGGGCTGTAGCTGTGGACAGGGTGTCGGAATGAGCGGCATGGGTGCACTGCCTCTGAGGTGGAAAAAAAAAAAAAAAAGAATTGGCGCGTGTTATTCGTCATTCAAGGATATTTATATTGGAATTCCTCAAGGATATATCATTGCTCCAATTCTTTTTAGTATTCTTATTCATGATCTCACAAACGTTCCATCTAACAATATCCATCTCGTTCAATATGCTGATGAATTTGCTATATGGATGAATACAAACGTAAGAAAACAAACAAATAAGAGTTATTACGCATGTTCAAAAACTATATCAAGTTGAGCTGGATAAGTTAGAAATTTCGAGAGAAAAGACACAATTAATGCTTTTTATTAATGGTGATATTCCAAAGCATCCTCCTCAACTTGTTATAAAAGGCAACACTCTTAAATATTCAAAAGCTGTAAAATTTTCAGGAGTCTATTTAACCCCTAAATTAAAGTGGCGATATCATATATTTAACACATAATAAGTAAAGCTAGACAAAGATTAAATGTTCTCAAAATGATTAATGCTCAGTCATGGGGACAAGATACTCAAATACGTTTACATCTCGCTACAGTTTAGTTCGATCGAAATTAACTTATGGTCAAGAGGTTTATCTCTCAGCTCCACAGACGCTGCTAAAAGAATTTACAAAGCATAGCAAGCTGTTAAGTTGGCACTTGGTGTGCCAGTACACACAAATTAATACGCTCAAAACATACAGAGCAGCTAATCTGTTACCTATCGAGGACCAACATAAGTTGGCCACCTCAAAGTATGTGACTAGATGTCTTTCAGTTTCTAATTCAGTGACAAATGACATTTTTCTTGACTCAAGACAAGATTTCCCGAAGAGAGCGCAAAACATTTCGTATCTTCAACCTATTAGAAATTATACAGATGACCTTTTTAAGAGTTGTGATATTCATATTACATCAATTTCATATAGTCCCATAACACCCATTATTCCTCAATGGGAGTATGTTTCTGCTAGATTTGATACAGATTATACAACTCTAAAAAAAAAAAGTGGATAACATCAATCTTACATGCATTGCAGCAAAAGAACATACAGAAAAATAAGTATCCGAATCATTTAAAGATCTCTACAGATGGTTCAGTTTTGGAATCATACACAGGGGCTGGATTTGTTATTCCTGCTTTAAAGATAAGAAAGTCATTTTGTCTAGGAAAAGGTTTTTCTGTATTTACTACAGAACTATATGCAATTGTTATGGCCTTATCCTTCATAGCTGATATTGATATTGCGATTTATAGCATTTTACTTTGTGTTGACTCAAAATCTGTTCTTTACAGTCTGCAAACTGGGGAATGCAAAAGTTCGAAAAGATTTGATATTTGACGTAAATACTTAATAAATTCAATTATATGTAAAGCTATTATTGTAGAATTTTGTGGGGTTCCATCTCACTGTGGTATTTGGGGAATGAAATGGCTGATAGATCAGCGAAAGAAGGAGCTATTAGAAAATATCCTGATAGTACACTAAAATCTGAAAAAAACATTAAATAAATTCGAGGTTAGAAAGTAGTATAATGACAGAAAAGCTTCCTTCAAAGTCAAAAATATATTACCGTGTTCAAGATCCTTGTCTGGTCTCATTTACAAAATTCGATCAAATTCATGGAAGACAAAATTAAAAAAAAATGTAGAATGTGCTTGCGGTCATCCAATATCAATTGAACATATTCTTTTCGATTGCCCATTGCTATTTCTATTATACAACATATCTGGGATAGATGTAGCAAAAATGGGATCTTTAAATGATATAATCTACAGCGAAGAAACGATACAAATTGCATCAGTTTTTATCCAGCACTATACTTGCAAATTTATTGTAAATATTAAGTTTTTTATAGTTATTGTATTAATGTTCATATGTAGCCTTTCACACATGAGTGCATACACACACACACACACACACACACACACACACACACACACACATGCACGCACGCACGCACGCGCGCGCGCGCGCGCAATCACAGAGACACAAACTCTTACACAGCCCGTTTTAATTAGCTTTTTTTTCTTTTTCTTTTTGTTTGTTTGTTTTTTTTTTTTTTTTTTTGGACTGGTTCATTTTTAGTCTAATATCAGCATTGTTGTGAACAGACGTTAAATTCAATCAATCAGTCAAGCAATCATGACTTGTTCTAATCATCCACATGACGTTTCTAACGTATGGAAAGAGAAAGAAAAAATAAAATAAAGGGTATATTCCATCTCCCTCAGCCTGCACTGCATGTTAATGATAAAATCTATAGAACTAACGAAGAAAAGGCTGAATTTAGCAGAAAGGCTGAATTATTAGCAGAAACCTTCGCTTCAATGAGTCAGACTGAGTGTTTATCTCAGTCTGAACAAATTCGTAGAAAGGAGTTTGAGGATAAATACCAAAATATTGAGCAGCTTAACATAAAAAGTAACACTTTATCTATAAACACAAATTTAACAATGCATGAGCTCTGTTTCGCACTTAAGCGTATAAAGCCATGTAAGATATCCACTGGCTCAGATCCTATTTCGTATAACATGAATAAGCATTTTCCTGAGATTCTGTTATCAAATTTGTTGGAGTTCTTTCAGATTTGCTGGAATCCTGGAATGCTCCCTACAGATATGAAAAAAGGTACTGTTATCCCATCCTTAAACAAGGAAAAATCTAAAACTCTTCCCTCTAGTTTCCGACCTATTCTTTAACACATCATATTGGAAAACTTTTTGAAAGAATCATGAAAAACAGGATAGAACATTTCCTTGAAAAAAATGGCAATCTTGCCTTTATTCCAGGCTGGTTTTAGAAAGGTAGAGGATCACAGACCACATTGTCCACTTATTATCCTCAAATGTGAAAAAGGCTCTTGCCAAGCGTCATTCAACCCTTGCAACATTTTTTGATGTTATATAGAGCCTACGATTCAATATGGCATTCAAAATTGTACAAAGCACATGAAGTAGGATACGAGGTTGTTTTTTTTTTCCCAGTTTCCAAAAGCTTTCTTACCGGACAGAACTGTCCAAGTCAATGTACAGGAAGCTTTATCAACTTCTAGGACTATTAACATGGGTGTTCCTTAAGGAAGTGTTATCGCTCCAACACTTTTCTCGCTAATGCTTTACGATATTAAATAGTTTAATGCAAAACATGCCACATTAGCTCTGTATGCAGATGATACTGCAATTTTCCCCAAAAAAACCCCAAAAGAACAGTATCAGGAAATAGTTGACAATATTTTTCATTACATGAACTCAAATGGGTTCGGTTTATCTGCTCACAAAACGGTTTTTGTTGTCTTTACAAAGAAAACGATTGCGTTTGAGGGCAGGGAAGCTGTCTCTATAAGGGTTGATAATAATTTAATATATCCAAGCAAAAAAGTTAAGTTTCTCGGTGTAATCTTCCACTATAAACTTTTTTGCAGCAAATACATTAATTACCTTGTAGAAAAGGCTAGGAAAAAAATGGTTTATTACGTGTTCTTTCTGCTATACTTTTATTAACTGGAGATCTAATCTTGTCTATGTCGCCTCGGGGCTAGTTCGTTCAATTCTGTTGTATGGCCAAGAAGGTTTTTTTAACAGCTGGAAAGACAGATTTACACAAGCTAACCAATATTCACTCGTTAGCCTTTAAAATTGCATTAGGACTTCCTCGATGGGCTTCAACTGATTTGACATACAAGGAGGCTGTTGTGTTATCCTTAAATGAACACAGGCTAAGCTGCGCCTGTGATTTTACAGTGAGAGCTAGAACCATCCCAAATTCAGTAATGACTGAACTGGATGGAAGTACGTATATTTCAAGAGAGATCCGTTACAAATCGGTGTACATGTCCCTAGGTGATTATGTTTTCCCATTGTTTCAGAACTGTAATCTGTCTCTTGATGGTACTGCCGAGGTTCCATGTTGTTCATACCCTTCGTGGTCGTCAGAGCAGGCTGATATCATCTACACTTAGGAGATCTTAATAAAAAGATAATCCTCTGTTACTATCATCCTATGCCAAAGACGAAAGATAGGAAATACGATTCCTATCTACACATTGCCAATCAAAATCTAGTCGTTCAGACTTGGTATGTGAGATCTTATTTCTCATTCAACAGTTAATAACCCCGGGGTATCAATGTACTTTGTTATGGGTTCCAGGGCGCTCCAGTTTACGTGGCAATGACTTGACCGACTTTTATGTAAAGGAGGCTGTAAGAAATGAACCTGATGTTTTGAATTGTGATATCCTTCTCTCTTCATTTGAAGCTATTCACTTTCTCACAAGTTCAATCTGGAACATAACCCAGAAACAATATCTTGAAGATTCAGCTCGCAAGCACAGATGGGATATGACTAAACCAGCCAGAAAATGTTGTAATCCCGTGGGCCAATCACAAATCGTAACCTTGTACATAGGCTGCGGGTTAATGGTAGTTAGTTAGGCAGATATTTGAAACCGGCACTTGCTTGTGCATGTGGTGAGACTCTCGATATCTCTCATTTTTTATTTGACTGTACCAGTACAAGAACTCACTCTCAGCCTCTTCATGATAAGATGAAGTCCTTTAACCTTTCGCTGACTATGTCTAGTGTTTTAAATCGCAGTTAAGAGAATGGTGGGAGTCTGGCAATGTTGGCTGTTTATCTTAATAAATCTCATCCACTTGGAAGATATCTTTAACTCCTCCACCGCCCACCCCCTCCTCACTGCCTCGCTCTCCCCTAACGGTTTTGTTTTTTTTTTTTTCAATTCGCGAATTTTTGAAATGTTAAGATCTTATTCTAAGCATATACCATATCAGTATAGTTCGGTGTCTAATTTGCACGTAGAGCAAGGCTTTTTCATTCCCCCCCCCCCCCCCCCCCCCCTCTCTTCTTCCTCCCTCTTCTCCCCTTCCCCAATCCATGTACACCCATAAGCTGTTCGACTCCTACGAGTAATATGTCATCCAGTTCCATATTTTGATGATCCTTGACTCCCATGTATTGGATATACATATGGTCACACAGAATTGATGTTTCTGGATGCTAGTATATATGGGCCCTTAGAGAGAGAGAGAGAGAGAGTGTGTGTGTATCTATGTGTGTGTGTTTGAGTGTGTAGAAATATTCCGTCTATATGCTTATTGCTTTGAAGAGGGAGACAGAGATAGTGGCGAAGGTGCATAGGGTTACAAGATTGTATACACTAGGCAGAATTTTTTTAATTTTTTTTTTCTCTGTGTGTGTGTGTGTGTGTGTGTGTGTGTGTGTGCGCGCGCGCGCGCGCGCGCGCGCGCGCGCGCCACATTAAGATCAGATATCCAAGATAAGGCCATGAGGACTGCATATAGTTCAGCAGTGAAAACTGAAAATTTCTTTCCTAAACAAAATGATTTCTTTGCTTTTAAATCGGGAATTACAAATCCAGCTCCTGTATAAGATTCTAAAACTGAACCATCCGTGTAGATTTTAAGATGATGTGAATATGTGTTTTCAAGATGTTCTTTTGCTTCTACTGATATCAATTAAGATTACCTTTTTTTTTTTTTTTTTTTTTTTTAGTATATATCTATATCAAAATCTGGAGAAGTATGCTCCCATTGAGGGACTGTGGGCATCGTTGGAGGTTTTGAAATGGATACAATATCGATGTCACATTTTCTAAATAAATCATCAGTATAATTTCGAATGGGCTGCAGGTAAGAAATATTCTGTGTGCCCTTTTAAGAAAAATCCGATTTGGAATCGAGAAATATTTCATTTGTTACTGAATTTGATACAGAAAGACTTCTGGTTACATATTTGGCTGTTGTTAGTTTGCGTTGATCATCAAGTGACAAGAGATTAGCTTCTTTATATGTTTCAAAGTATTAGAATGCACTGGAACACCAACCAGGGCTACTTTAATAGCTTTACTGTCTATACTTTGTAACCACTTAATTTATGTTTGAAAAGCTGAAAAATATACTTCCTGTCTGTAAGTCAATTTTGAACGAACCAGACTAATAGAAAGATATACAAGAGTTTGGGTATCTTGACCCCACGATTGTGCACTGATTGTTATTTTATTTTTATTTATCTATTTATTTTTTTTTTTTTTTTAGTAAGATAGCCTTTATCTGGCATTGTTTATATAAGATATTCAGTATGGAATCTCCAGTTTAATTCAGGAGTGAAATGAACACCTAAAAATCTAACATTATTGGAATATTGAAGTTTTATTTTCTAGCACAAGTCGAGGCAAAACTTTGGATTTTTACCATTGTTAAACAACATTAATTGTGTCTTTTCTCCTGATAGATCTAGTCCCTTTTTCGTTCATATATTTATTTACTTTGTCAATTTCAATTTGATATAGTTTCTGTGTATATAATATGGTTCTCTTATTTGTCTGTTTTTTTTTTTTTTTTTTTTTATAATGTTTTGTATTCATCCACATTGCAATATCATCGGCATACTGCTCTACATGCATATTTTTAGATAGTGTTTTAGGAAAATCATGAATGAGAATTGTAAATAGAACAGGCGCAGTAATGGAGCCCTGAGGGATCCCAATGTCAATATCTTTAAATGAAGAGTAACATTTACCAACCCTAGTACAAATTGATCTCTCAGATAAGAAAGATTTTACGAACTGATACACTGCACCATTAATCCCAATATATTTCAACTTATAAAGTAAATGAGAATGCCACACACTATCATAAGCTTTTCTGATGTCAAAGAAAGTAGCAACTGTACTTTTTCACGGGCAAATGTTTTTTTAAACATGACTTGCAAGTTTTACAATGTGATCGATTGTACTTCTACCTTTTCTAAAACTTGCTTGATTGTTGGCCATTATGTTATTCTTTTCGCAATAATGTAAAATGCGTTTTTCAACTATCTTTTCTAATATTTTTCCAACTTGAGATATTAATGCTATTGGTAAGTAACTACCAATTGCAGATCTAGGTTTGTCTTGTTTTGGAACTGGTATTACAACTATTCTCTACCAGAAAGTAGGAAGAGTTCCATTTAACCAACATTTTTGGTAAAACGAGTGAAATAATATCTTCCAGCACAACGGTAAGTGGCAGAACAACTGATATGAAATTCCATCTAATCCAACAACTGTCTTATTCGAGGAGAATTACATTAGTACTTCTTTAAATTCTTCAGATGTTATAGACGCATTTAAGTAATGGTTTGCATCCGGTGTGGGATCACAATAAGTATCCTTTTTCTCCTCTAGTTCTCTGTAACTTTTGGTATCTGTATGTAGTCTAGTTGATGAGTTATTTTCTTTAAAAGCTTGTACAAATGCTTCAGCTTTCTCTGATGATGTTGAAATAGTATTTTTTTCTAATTCAATAGGATATGAAGGTAGATAATACTTGTTTTTTTAATTCTTTTACCTTGCGCCATACTCTGTGTATGTCCTTTGATGAAGATATTTCTGAATGACAAAAATGATTGAAATAGAGACGTTTTGCTTTTGCGACAACCCTGTTACTGTGCAAAAAGCACGTTTCATTCAATAAAGTTTTCATCAGTTCTATCTTTGAACCATGTTTTGTATGTTTTCTTTTTATTAGATACGGCTTCTGCATATTCTTCATTCCACCAACCAACTATTTCCTCGATATTTTTTTATCTATAGAAGATTTGCACTTTGGCATTGATTTCTCAGCTGCAGATATAATAGCTTTTCTAAAGTTGTTATAAAAAAATTCATTATCTTCGTGTTCAATAATGCTACGATCTATAGATAGAAGGGTTGGCCCATATCAACTCCAATCTGCATTATTATATAAAAAACTTTGGTATTTTGTCTTCAACTTCTGCTTCTTCATCAACTATTTGTGCATTTATTTTCACAATGGGAAAATGATCACTCGCTAACGAGTCATCTTCTGTTGTGCAAGTAGCATTGATGACCAAATCATGAGAAATTAATGTCAGATCGATTGAGGTTGGTGTATGCGTTGATATATCGGGCACCCTTGTTATGCTGCCGTCATACTAAGTTAGAATCAACAATATTTTCAACAAATCGATTGCAAGATATAACAGAGCAATCAGGTTCCCAAAATGGAGAATGCACATTGAAATCACCCAAATTATCCATTTCTTATTTATATTAGGAAGATGTTTTATCCCATTTGTATTGCCAGCATCTGGCCCATTTGGATAGTAAACAGAAAGTATGTTTATACTGAAATCGTTGTTCGCCTTTAACGATATGGAAGTAGCAAAAATGTTTTCAATGACATTAGTTGAATGATTGAATAATAAACTTTAGAGCACTGTAATTCAAGTCTGATCTGACATAAATTGCAGTTTGAACCCATTTAGTTGACACACGGCAGTCATATAAAGGTGGAAAATAAAAAAAAAACGACGAAATTTGGCTAACTTAAAAGGTTCAGCATTTAAGGATTGTAAGGCCAGAATGCAATAGTTATTAGAATAGATGTGATTTTTTTCTAACTGAAGTAAGTTTTTCATAATTGATCTGCAGTTCATTGTTCAAAGAATTGTTAGCAAAGTTCATTCAACACTGTTTAAAAATCAATGCTTTTCAAAAAAAATGTGTTATAACTTTTTTGAAAGAAAGCAAATTGAACAGGTAACAGCATGGCGGATACAAAAATAAGGCCCGTTGATGTTGAAGGAGCCCAGTAGTTGTGCTCTCAGATGCCCTGCAGGAAGAAGGTCATCGCTGAGGTCGTTGCAGTCTAGAACAGCTATGGAGGTATGAAGTGTGGAAGATAGAAACCAGCATGGTGATGATGGGGGTGACCTCATCCCCTCTTTGGTTCTTCCCAAAACAATGCATTGAGATGACAACCTAGAGGCCTTACAATGACGCTAGCCCCTTTTGCAGTGGGGTGGATACAGTCAGGGGCCAAAATTGATTTGTCGGAAGCTTGAAGATGGTTGTAAACAACGTAGCTGATATCTTTCTCACCAGCCAGTTTCGACTTCGTCATGGCGTTGAATAGTTCCCTCTTGGTGTCTAACGTTTAGTTCCTCACAGGGGCAACCTGACTTATCACCACCCTGGATTTGGGGAATTTATTCTTTACGTCCCCCCACACATTTTCTTATTTCTGTGCTACACACAGTGTGATCTTTCCCTTTCAGATCATTCAGCCCAACGTGCAATACAACACAATCAGGATCTGGATTCTCCACCTCTTGAATCACAGAGTTGCATTCGTCCACAGTAAAAAGCTTTTCTTTTCGCAACACGCAGGCTATAATTATGACAGTCCCAAGAGTCTCCCGTCAACTTTGGACATGATGGAATCTCCCAATAAAAGAACACAGTGAGTGTCGTCGAATTTTCCAGACGTAATTTTAACCTTGGGTTGAGTTTGACGTCTACTTCTTTGTCGTCATGTTCTTTGGTGACATCACTTTTTTTCTTTGTTCTGCATCGTCGATTTTTCATTTCTTGTTCCGGACCACCTTCGGTCGTTGCACTGGTTGTATTGTGGCGATGGGCTGCTGTACGGCTGGTGGAAATGATCCGAAACTGGCCGCTCTTGCGTAGGAACTTTAGGGCTTATTTTCTGTTTGGGTTCCCACGCTGATCTTGGTTAACTTACATGGCCCAGCCCGAAGAACTTCACTTTGCTCTCAGACGGTATTTTTGAGGCTGCAGATTTTATCCGAAAGTCTTAAAATGATAGACTGCAAGGCAGCTATCGTTGGACCTACGGCAAGTTTCTCATGCCTGGATCTCTGTCGGTGGGACTTGCTCCTTCGTGACCGCTGGTCGTTTTCTCCGCAGCAACCACACGTCCAGCTCCATTCAAAGAGGATGGAGCTGGTTTGGCCGTCGATTTCACATTTTCCGTGGCCTTATTCATCCCACGAATCGCTGATGAACCATTCACTCTGGCTCTAACTTTGGTCCCCACCTGTTCATATTGGGGAACTTCAAAAACAAATTCAGGAAGCGTGTTATTTGAAGCTGATCGTATCCGCCATCTTGTCGGAAGTCAGTGTGTGTGTGTGTGTGTGTGTTCACGCGCGCGCGCGTGTGTGTGTTTGTGTGTCTACATGTATGAGGTTTTACATTATAACTTAATTGATTTTGTTGGGTTGTTTTGTGTTGAGTTATCCTACTTGTTTATTGTTTAATGTTGCTGAGTTTATCCTACTTGTTTATTGTTCATTGTTTTTCATGTTTATTTATGTCACTAATGCATAGTTAGTCAGCAGCACGATTGTAATTTTTCAGAATTGAGATATTAAGTAATCTTGTATCTTGTATTTTACAAAGAAATTCAGCAGCCGTCGTCATTTGAAGCTGATCGTATCCACCATCTTGTCGGAAGTCAGTGTGTGTGTGTGTGTGTGTGTGTGTGTGTGTGTGTGTGTGTGTGTGTGTGTGTGAATTCTAGACTCGTATAAACCGAAAAACAAAGCAAAACAAAACAAACAAACAAAAAGCATATGTTGACTACATACCTATGTGCACTGATCAAAAGACAACAGAGATCGCGAGTGTGGGCTTGGACTCATCTTGAAAGGGGCACTGGCTTCTATCTTTAGATTGTTGTCCTTGGCCTTCCGGAATGCTGCTTTCAGTATTTTTTTCCTGTTTTTTTTTTTTTCCTCTGCACTGACGGATTTGCGGACTTGAGGTTTGTTTGTTTGTTTGTTTTTCCCTAAGCCATGCTTACCGGCAAGGATCTTTTCAATGTGTGCAAATATCTAACGTTTCTTGTACATGGGCTCATCTGCCAACACATGGCTCAGGGCTTTTATTTCGTCCTCTGTCCAGAATCTCACAGCTGTTACCCGTGTTTGTTTGTTTGTTTGTTTTTTTCTTTAAATAGACAAAAGCATTTTTTTTTTCACAAGAATAATTTGTCTGTGCTATGTATACAAATATAATCTATATATTCCCTCTTTCTTTTCCTCCTCCCCTGCCTGCCTATTTCCTTCTTTGTCTGCTTCAGTTCGTCTGTCTGCCTATTTGTCTGTCTCTTTGT
>JADBJO010001158.1:22500-32500 GCA_016801955.1 Conus betulinus | reverse complement strand
TGAGTCTTATTGTGGCGTTGAGTCATATCGAGCTGGAACACATGAACGGCACTTCCATTTCGTAATTCTGATTATTAATGACGGTGATTCAACACCGTTCAGGTGTTGACAGCTCTTCGTGCTCGAGTCCTTTGTTTCTTGGTGGAACACGTGTTGTGAGCTGAAAGCGACTGTCATGCTTTTAAGCCCATTCCCCATTAATCATGTCAAGCGAGACATTCTATGGGAACTTATTCCGTCGGATCAAGAGAGAGAGAGAGAGAGAGAGAGAGAGAGAGAGAGAGAGAGAGAGAGAGAGAGAGATCTGGCCACTCCTACTCCCAAGGCATTTGTTTTCAAGCAATAGCAAGACCGGTGCACTGCTTTACCCTTCAGAAGTCATCTTTGTTATGCCTTATAATCCAAGCTTTCCGATATGAATTTCCTTGTGGAATTTTACATGCCAGTGTCTTCTGAAGGTAGCAAAGGAATCAAATATTTTCATACGACGAATCATTTCTTCAAAACTGTACATGTGCTCTCATAAATATCAAAATCTCGCAATACAACACAAAATGACTTTCAACATCAACTTCGGGGCTACACATAGGACAAGAGGTGGACGTGTGGGTTGAAACTATTTCTTATTTGAGCTGAAATTGAAAGTTCGCAGTCGAAATCGAGCTTGTGGCATTTATTTGTTATAACACACACACTTTTTGTTTTTTTAATGAGAAAAACCGACATTTTTTTTTTCCTTTGATTTCAAGGTCGGAATGCCTATTTTGTTTTAAAGTGTTAAACAAGCTGGTGTTAAATTTTGATTTTTAAAAAACCCTGTTGTTCTTGACCCACGCCCAGACACATCCACGCAATCCCAATGCCATTTTCCGAGAAAGTGTTTTTTAACAGATATCGCCTATATCGCCTAGTTTTCATTACCCTGTTCCATTTAATTGATCATCAAAGAGTATACCTGTTTACAAATTCTAGTTTCAGGCAGTCTCAACAATTTCAACCAATACGTACTGTGTTCAAACTACGCTAATAAGACTAATAAGGGTGACACCACGATAATCATTCGGGTTGTTTAATTAACCCCTCTTTCTGTACTAATTGTTGTTTAATATAGATTTCGCATACTGCAAGGGAAATAATCCGCTTTCAAATTTTGTTATGTCAACAGGAAAATCACTGTCAGTGCTAGCATACTTTACATATCTGCCGCAGTTCTTTGTTGACCAGTGTTTTTACCGAGTTTAAAATCCTAATGCTTGCTATAACCTTTTTTTTTTTTTTTTTCACAAATAGGATACTTAAACAAGGCTAGCTGTCAGAATCATCACCATTATCATTCTGAGAGAGAGAGAGAGAGAGAGAGAGAGAGAGAGAGAGAGAGAGAGGATGTGAACTACAGAGTGAAATGCTCACGTTTTCACTTCACAGTCCTAAGGTATTTGAATACAAACTCACGTATCTCACATTCCTCTTTAATTGTTTCCTGTTGAACATTTGTCATGCACACAGGAAAATATTTTCGGATAAACAAAATACCAAATATTTTTTCTATGTATATGCAATGAATGATGTTGGTCTATGCGACCTAATCTGTTCCAAAAATCAAGTGTCTGTTATTCATAATATGCAAAAGCAAACTATTTCCTAAAAAGCTGGCCTTGTGTAAAGGCAGAGAGAAAACATAGATCTGCATCATTTAGGTTAGTTTCTGTTTGAATTGTTATTGTATACGTGACGCGGTGTGTGTGTGTGTGTGTGTGTGTGTGTGTGTGTGTGTGTGTGTGTGTGTGTGTGTGTGTGTGTGTCTGCGTGCGTGCGTGCGCGCGCGCGTATATGTGTGTGTGTGTGTGCGTGTGTGGTGTGTGTGTGTGTGTGTGTTATGCTGCAGTATGTTGTAGTGTGTGTGTGTGGGTGCGCGCGCGTGTGTGTGTGTGTGTGTATGTGTGTGTGTGTGTGTGTGTGAGACAGACAGACAAAGAGACAGAGAGAAACTGTGAAACTTAGGAATGGGATTAATTGTAAGACTGCTGACCTGTATAGAAGGGTACTCTTTTTGAAGGCAGAGGGAAGGAGGAAAGGGGAAGGGGGTGGGGGGGTGGGGGGGGGAGGTCTTAAACGGATCGATTCATTTGAAAAGCGAAATAGTTCAGTCAATTAAGAATAGAACAACTAAATATTGTCAGCATCATTCTTATTTTCAAGGTCAGACATGTATCCGGACCTAACCTTTGTTTAGTCATTTTTTAGAGGGTTTACAAGCTATGCAATATTTTTGCAGAGAGAGGAGACGTGGAGAGAGGAGAGAGGCAGAGACGACGTGAGAGCGAGCCTGAGGAATACCGTAGAGAGAGATGAGAGAGAGAGGTTTAGATGCCTCTGGACGAGAAAATTGCAGTTAGTGTGAGGAGGATCCTTCCAGTGCTTGGCATCCTGGAGACCAGAGTGGTGTTCCTGTGCTGACAAAAACAAAAAACAACAACAACAGAAAAAGGAGGTATCAAAAATACACTTTTCACTTCGTTTCTGGCTACACTTTATGCAAACCTTTACAGACCTCATATCAAACAGTTTAAGCCCGAAATCTGGCACAAGAGCAGACCTGTTGTAGGGGGCGTGGGGGGGATAGCAGCGGGGGCACGGGGGGGGGGCAGGCAAATTTGGGGGGAGGGGGGCGGGGGGGGGGGGAGTGAATCAGGCCACATGGGGGGCGGTCTTTCATATCAACTGTCGCTATCCGGCGGGGTGCGGGGGGGGGGCGCTCAGGGGACGGGGATCAAAGCACCTAAAAACCTGGGGGGCAAAACGTCAACCAGGGGGAGGTGATTTTGCGAGGCGATGTGGGGCGGGGGGGTCCAAAATAACCAAGACGGGCGTCGGACGACTTGACTGATTCGAGGGGGTGTGGGGGGGGCAATCCTGGGAGGACTCAGGCCTGCTCGGAAAAACATTTTTGTCTGTCACTTTCTACGGGATCCAATATCTTTTTGGCGTTGCTGGCCTGAAGTGCAAGCCATAATAACGATCGGAATGGGACCTGATTATTAATGTGCAAAACACACTGCTCTTTGTTGCACTTACACATAAAGTGCTGTCTTTGTCTGCCTCATGAAAGAAACTCATGCACACCGTCTCGGCACATGAAAAACAGCAAAACAACGCGTCACTCTCGCTGAACGCGAGCTCTAAAAACAAATAACCTCCCTTGCAGATTTCTGAACACATCGTCCTATTGTTGCATTTCTGCTATGTACTGTCTGATTTTGTTTCCTGATCCCTTGGGCAACTGTCTCGACTGTCATCACGCTGGCGTGCTCATCCACTCACGTATGTTTTCAAGTGTAATAAACACAATAAACATGCTGCAAACATGAAGTAAACATGGTTTGTAAATCCCTATCTTCGAATCAAATAGATATTATGAATGAAAACGAGCCAATATCCAAGGATGAATGAATATGTAAATAATCGAAAAAAGAAATGAATGCAGGGATGGATGTTTCAACGCAACTCAATTAAGATGTGAAACCATCGACAGTATGGATTACAAATTTGGCATCATATATGGAAAGCGGAGACAGGTGACGTATAATTTTATTATGGATTGCATACACACAAACAAATCCTCATGCTTCTCCACTCCCCTTCCCCCCCCCCCCCCCAAACACATCGTACACTTTCCCGCTCCTCCCACATTCCAGTCTCCTCCCTTCTTACACACCACACACACACCAAACACACACCCCTTACACCCTATCATCAGAGTTCTGAAAGGAAGCTGTTCAAGACAAATGTGTCACGTTGTTTGGGAGAAAGTGGAGAAGTGGAGTCGAGACATTCTTCATAACCAGATCAGGCAGGCTGTCCCATTCAAAAGAAAGGAAAAAGAGTACGTTTATGCGTATGTTTTGGCGATGTTACCGAGCTCTCACGTAATGCAAAGCGACACGGGCTGATAGCTCCAATAAGTTTAAGTCGAGTATCGATCCCTGGTTGACAGATCCAAAGGCGTGACGGGTCTCATGGACGAACAGATCCTAGGTTTGCAAATCCCACTGATCGACAAGATCCCGTTGCTGCACGCCCACCCCATCGTAGATAGATAGATTCTTTTTTGATATCCTATAGGGTAGAATGATATGATTCTTTGATGATATAATCCTATAGTTGAATTAGATTTTGTGGTTATAACGAGATCCTATGGACGGAATCAGTCCATAATAGTTGGCAGATCCATAATGATAGAATTTATGCAGTTGACAGAATCCATGGTGGACAGATTCCTTAGTCGACAGATATCCCAATGGGGACGAATAGATGTGCTGTTACTTGACAGAACGCGAAAAACCATGGTGGACAGATTCGAAAACCACAGTTGGACAGATTTCTTAGCGTTGCTGGGAGGCAGTGTCATCGCTAGGCGTTGGACAGATCCCGGTAGATTAAGGAGAGGAGTTCCGGTGTGAAGAGACAGATTTGTGGAGTGGTAGTGACAGATCCCAGGGTAGACAGATTCCTTTCTTAGGACAGATACCATGGGTAGGTAGGGCAGTATTCCTTAGTTGGCAGATCTTACCACGGACAGATTCGGTAGAGTCTGTAGTATCTCATGCAGGGGGTTGGGTTGATCCTGTATTTGGACATATCCCTAGGTAGTACAGGGTACGGGTTGTAGTTGAAAGATCCCACGTAGACAGATCCTGTAGTCGGCAGATCCCATAGTGGTCAGATCTCGTAGAAGATGTAAAGGTCGTACGATTCTGGCCCAAAGCCTTGAGACAGAGAGGGGTGTAGTGGGTTAACACCCTTAACGCGGGATAGAATCGCAGTGAGGGCAACCAACCTAGCTGGTAGGCTGGAATTGCCAAAGGTTAAGAGGCTGGTCATTCCAGCTGACACAATTTGCCAACGGCTGGTCTGGGCAGACTGGTTTTGGAGAGACGGCCATTGGACTTCAGCCACATCGTAATTGGTGTCGCCTTTGCTGAGGAGCTCTTGAAAGCCTCCCTTTGACCATGGCTGGTCTGGATGGTTTGGTCTGGAGACTGGGAGAGACTGAGTATGGGAGTTTAGTGAGTTTAGGGTGGGGAGCAGCCTGGGAGACCGTGGAGTGTGTGGTTGGTGTGGTGTTGTCTTTGTTTGAGGTGGACTGTGAGATTTTTGGAATAGGTAAACATCTTTTTGTTTGGGATGTTGTCCTAGGAATTTGCCTGGATGGATTTTGCCCCTAGGTACAGCAGTCTGAAGGGTCTGTGTTCCTCTGCACTTCTACAGACCCAGCCACTTACATGGCGTCGGCCCCCGTTGGTTTGTCGGACCGGGATGGAAGGCCTATTATACTCCCGGCGTTCTGGCTCTGAAATCATTTCTTCACTGAGCAGAGTGGTTTGAAGGCTGTGACGCTGGTTCAGGTGTTTGTGAATGAAAAGGTACGTTCATGGTTTTTGCCTTTGGTTTGGCTATGTTTTACCTAGAGTGAGGGCAGATATAGTACTATCTTCGTGAAACAACTTTAGTAAATGGAAGTTAAAAGTCTATGTTCTTACATTTTTATTGTACAAACTCCAATTTCTTATCAACTGGAAATGTGATATACCGAATTTCCACAGTCAATTATTCAGGTGACTTTGTAACTAAGCAGGTGCTGCTGGTGATTAATAAGAATGAAATCAGAAACTTATTCAGTATTGTCACAGATTTTATGGTGAGTAATCAACAAATCGATGCCAGAAAACATAGATTACAGACGTTGTTGTCTTTTATTGTGATTAGTGGATAAAGTTTAACGCGCGCCCTGCAGGTTCCTTGTGTTCGAACACTAGACAAACTGGCATGTAAACGTCGCCCTTGTTTGCTGGCGAGACGGACAGGGTTAAGTCACGGTGATGAAACCGTACGGCGGCCTGTGCAAATGATTAGGATACAGCCAGTGAAGCTAGTTTTTATTATTCCTCTGTGTATCTGGGTTGGTACCTGTTACAAACAAGTGTTTTACCTGTTTGTTTTCTATTGTTTTTTATTATTTGAGCGACTGAAGGGTTACGTGGTTACATGGCTGAGTAATTAGGCAGTTAATTACTTGAATGCTGCTCGGTTCCTTGTAGGTTCTTGTGCGTATTTGGTACACAAGTAGCCACTGGTCAGTCAGTTTGTTTATTCGGTCGCTGCATCTGTTAGTCTGTGAGTGCTCACTGTATTTACACCCGTGGGTCCATTGCAGGGCTGAAAAGCAACTGCCATTGTTGGGCCGGGGTGTAGGCCTAACAGGTGAAACGTGGAGCCATAGCGTGTAGCATGCACTGTCCTGAGGTGGGTGTGTGTGCTGAGAAAGGAAGATAGCTTTAGTTGGCTGGATCATGTGCAAGATGTGTCCCTTTCTGAGTTTCATCATATGTGTGGACACTACACAGATTTTTTTTTTTCATACAATTGTGTAATTGTTGAAAATTGGATGTTAATTAATTCCATGTATTGTTCATTGCTCCTGCCGTTCGCAACGGGGAGTTCCATTTTTGAGTGTGTGTGCTTAAATGTATGTTTACTTATAATACTGTTCTTTGCTATGAAATCATGATCTATGCTTTTGACCGTATGTAACTCCTGCCGTTCGCAACGGGGAGTCTCAATGTTAATGTTATAATAATTAAATTATTATGTTGTTGATTCTGCGTTCGCAACGGGGATCGCCTATGGTTAATGTTATATTTATGATATGATTATGTTATTGATGCAAATATATATTGTACCTCCTACCGTTCGCAACGGGGAGGCCTTTTGTGTTGATGTTTGTTGTAAATCCTGCACTTTAATCTTGCTTAATTTGATTGATTATTTTTTCTGTGTGTGTTAACATATAATGCCTCATGTTTATGATTATTGTTGTTTATGTCTTAATAGGTCGGTAATTTGGTTATGGTTGGTTCGATCCAACCATGATTTAAAATAAAAAAAGAGAGAGGAAACCACCGACCTGGTGTTGGTGTAGAAGTTGATGTGTCAACTCGCTCTCTTCCCCATCTCCTACTCCTCTTCCCTCCTCATCTCCAATCCACCACCCTTACAGTAGCTTACGGGTCCCGTAGTGAACAAACCCGAAGTTGACAGATTCAATGATGGATATATCCCGTAGTTTACAGATCCCATGGGTGGATAGATCCCGTAGTTAATAACAGGTTCCATGGTGGACAGATCCCATAGCTGACATATCCCTTTGTGGACAGATCCCTTAGCTGACATATCCCATGGCGGCAGATTCTGTAGCTGACAGATCTCATAGTTGACAGATCCCATAGCTTACGGACTTCATGGTGGAAAGATCCCATAGTCGGCAGATCCCATGCTGGACAGATCCCGAAGTTGATGACTGATCCCATGGTAGACAGATCCCTTGGTTAACAGATTATCAGATTGTTGACAAACCCTCAGCTGGCAGATCCCATGGTTAACAAAAATCCGATGGATGACGGAGCCAATGTTGGACATATCCTATGTTTGATAAGTCACAAGGTCGACTGATCCTACCATGGACAAAACCCTATGGTTGATAGATCGATGACTTACGGATATCATGATTGACATATCTCGTAGTGGATAGATCCCATGGTTGGCCGATGCCAGTCATAATGATTTATGATTATGGCAATCCAAACCGTCTCACGGGAACACGTACTGAGGTCGAAGGTAACAGTAAACTGCTGTCCAGCCATGCAGCCCAGCAAACTGCACAGTGCAAACCAGGGTTTGGACACGTCACCGTATCTTGGTAATCTAAGTGTTCACCATGGCCAGGTTAGTCTTTCACTCACTCGAGCTCGATCTATGTCAGAATGAAGAGTACCTTGAGCCACTTAGAGTCATCTTGACCTTTGACCTCTGTCTGTATCATCTTGGCTCTTGAATAACGGAAGATCTATGACAGATCAAAGTATGGGTCAGTACGACTGTCGACATTAATATATGTCATGACATGGGGTTTGAGGATACCAAAATGTTTCACCTCGAGAATTAAATCATCGTAGAATCTGTACAGCTTAGGATCTGTCCACCAGATCTACTTGTCAGTCTTCTGTTGACATCGGGATCTTTCGGCGGCGACGTGATCTGTTAATGTTTAACCCTTGATGGACGTATGGAAACAATACGGCATTTCCTAGGCCCACGGGTATGAATCATCTTCAACATTGTTCGGTGATTTTCGGTCCTAGGGTGCCCTTAAGATGCTTCGTTAATGAAGGATCTGCCTTCTCATGTGCGTGATAGGATAGAAGTATTGTGACTGTCCAGTCTTTCATTCTTCTTCCTAGGACTTCTTTAGTTCGTCAAGTCCACGTTCAACTGCGCCTTGTAACATGATTTTCAGCAGTACCATACCTATTGGTGAACTGCCGAGTCAGATTCTCATCTGCCGGAATGCGTTGTTGACTTGTTGCTTGTCACAGTCGTCAGTGTTATGCTTCCCGCGTGAGGTACGGAAAAACCGTCTGAACAATCAATCTCCAATGTCTGGATTGTTGCAGTCTAATCTGTGTCCTGTCTTGCATCTAGACAGAAGGATGTCATCAAGGAATTACAGACTACTAATACGGAGGTACTGAGGTTCCACAGGGACACTACAGAGCGTGTTAACAACACGGATCTAAGAGAACAGGATGATCATGACGATCTGCACAACAGTGACATACCTAAGTGACGAGATTGAGACGCAGGGGCAGACGGAATCCTCTTCTTCTTGCTCAGTTGTAGACTCTGGTCCCCCAGCACCCACCAAGGAGTTTTGAAAGACTCGCTCTTTGAGTACAGCAGTTGAGGAACCGCCCTCCCTTCCCCACTCTGCACCTTGCGCCTTTCTGGATATGGGGAGAATCGGACGATATGTTCTGGTGCGTTTTCTTTGCTGGCTTTCCGATGGTCAACGTCTTGTACACACGAATTTGTACAACTTTCCATTGGTTTCTTTTTCGGTGTCCCAGACACGGACAGGACTTCAGGGTGGCTGAACTTCTGGATGTGAGGGAACTGGATCCGATAACCCACGGTAATCACCCTGGATCGTGGCTCAATGCGGGATGACTCCCCCGCTCTCCAGAAGTAAGGCTTGGGGCAGAGCTGGGGAAGCCGTCCCAAAATATCTTCCTTTCGAAGCTGCCGCCCGTCAACATCATTGGCGTACAGCTGGTCGCAGATATCAGGCACTTGAGGAGACCGGACTTTCATTGAAGCTGTCAGACTCTGCCGGGAATCCTGCTCAGGATCTTCTTTGACAGTTTCTTGGCCAAGCTGTCGCACTAGTTTGGGCGGTTGCATGTTTACCAGACTCGATCAGTTCTTTTTCGGTAGGCAAGGAGCTGGTTGTAACGGACATTTCACGAGGACTGCCGGGCCCTGTAGAGCTCTCCTTCCTGACGACAGCTTGGCTGGGGTGTCGATAACCTTCATGACCTGCAGCATTTGCCTGGCTCCCAGCTGATTTCGTGGTCTTCCTGCAGCGGTTGAAATCGTGCGGAAACGGCGTTTTTTATAGGTTTTTGGCCTGAAAAGGAATGAAAAATGAACGGGCGCGAGTTCCTTTCAGAGGCGAACTCCCGCTTTTCCTCGGGATGAAATCGCAGTGAAAACATTAGGAATCTGTTCAGAAAAAGGACGATGACTGGATATGTTTGGTCAAAGCCGAAATAAACTTCTAAGATCTAACAAGACTACAGATAACACATTTGCGAGAAGTCGTAACTCCACTACCAAATGTATTTCGAGTGCTTGAAAATACATTTAGGCCTAACTTCGCCTAACCCCATTTCCAGTTCTATTAAGCATTACGAAGACAGAAGGTCAGCGTGACTTGATTTCTAGAAGGAAACTATGGGCCAAATTAATGACATCACTCGGTAATGTTGTCAGCACGAGCACGAAAGTCACTAGCATGACGTCAGAGCTTTTATCACATTGGAAAATCTGTATTTAACACCCTATTACGATTTAATTTTGTTTAGGATGATGACTAATGACGTTT
>JADBJO010001158.1:5000-15000 GCA_016801955.1 Conus betulinus | reverse complement strand
CCTTGTTGTTGTTGGTGTTGTTATTGTTGTTGTTGTTGTTCTTCTTCTTCTTCTTCTTTCTCTTTCTTTCTTTCTTTCTTTCGTTGTCTTTTTTCTTTCTTTATTTCTTTCTCCTCCTCTCTTCTCCTCCTCCTCTTTCTCTTCTTTTTCTTTTCCTCCTCCTCCTCTTCTTCTATTTTCACCGGTAACATTTCTGTGTGACTGGCCTTCCTTTTGTTTTTAAAACAAAATGTATGTATATAACCTGGCTGACTGAGCATGTTTTGGCATAGTCCTCATCAGAATCTTTGATACCGAGCAAGTAAATAGGCATACCGTTAGTCCAGTAACAAAACACCTTAGTGGAATAGCCTGTCCAGGAATTACCAATGCAACTGATAGATCTATGTTCTCTCTCTCTCTCTCTCTCTCTCTCTCTCTCTCTCTCTATAGAACAGATTGTGTGTGTGTGTGTGTGTGTGTGTGTGTGTGTGTGTGTGTGTGTGTGTGTTTAATCTGCAGTCTCTTCCATTTTTATGACGATCGGTTTATTTCTAATCTATCTGTTTGTTGATTCATTGAATGACTGATCATTTACTTATTTGAATATTCATTGACTGACTGAATGACTGATTATTAATTTCTTTAAGTATCTATTCATTCATTACGCAGTGAGGTAGCATTTTCAAGTGCCTGCGGGTAAAACTGTAGAGAAAAAAACTGCAACAGTCTCTCACCAGCTTCAGACTTAGTAAACAATCAGTGTGGATCTAAACAAACAAAAAGCTGGTTTTCATGTTGTATCTGTGGGACATTTCTGGAATTATCACTCCATCCCCGGTTTGCTTATTTTCTTTGTGTGTGTGTGTGTGTGTGTGTGTGTGTGTGTGTGTGTGTGTGTGTGTGAGAGAGAGAGAGAGAGAGAGAGAGAGAGAGAGAGAGAGAGCGTACCGACCAACCGACCGACCGACCGTCAGACAGACAGACAAAAAGACAAGTACCATTAATTCTTGAATTGTACTGATATAACGGCATTGTTATTTTTTGGTGTCTGGCCTGGCACCTACGGAAGTTGTTCCTACGTTCCAGATTTTACATGGAGAGACGAGAAAGTGTCTGGCAGAAAACGAAATTGTTCAAGGGATGAAACTATGAATATGTTATGCTACGGTGTCAAAGTAGTGGCACGAAGAGACTCAACTGACCATGTGTAGACGAACGATCTACCGGCCATTTGTGTGCGATGTCACAGACGCGGGTATGTATGCCTGTGAACATAAATCCCATGACTCACTTGCGAATTCAAGTTCTGATTTCGTGTTCACAGTGAACAATCAGATGAGGAAAAACTCTGTTTTCCCCCATTTGTCACGAGTTCTTCAACACCAGGACTGGGTACAGAAGAAGGTGTTAGAGCACTGGAACTCTTGCAAACCCCAAGTCTGTAACACAGGTGGGATGTGAGCCTACTCTGCGAACACAGCACTATCAGAAACCTTCAATAAAAAATTTGCGTAAGAAAAACGCACCGTTTACGTGAGTACTAGAGGTTCACCTATCTCGTGGTCCAGACTCTATATAATCACCATCACACCGCATGCCGTTCGTTACCTGCTGAATAGTTTTGAACCATGTTCACTAACAACAGCCTCAGTCTGGCCTGGCTCAAACACACCTGGACTGGCATGGGCTGTAATGATGACGTCTTCAGGTGACAACTGTCTGAGTAACGTCCGTATGTTTGCTCTCTGCTAAGTCAGTGGCACCGACAGCGGCAACGACGGGTCCAGCAGCACACCTGCTCTGGGTTTGATTGGAACCACAGCTCTGGTGTGGCCTCTGCACATAGGTAGAATATAACCCAACCCGAACAGACTGTAATCATGTTGTGGTCTCATATTTGATTGGATTAACAAAATCTCAGGCAAATGCCGATTCACATTTAGTGCCAACCACAACAGATGGGAGTTGTTGAAGAGAGCAAGGGTAGTGATGTAACCGGCTTTCATTTCAGAAGACAGGACATTTGTAGTTGAATAGGAATTTTGAAAGTCCGAAGCCACTGTGACGAATTATACAATCTGTCTTTGTCACGGTGTTCAGGAAGGAAGTGGTGTGACCAGCCTTCATCTGGTAAAACAGAACATTTGTACTTAAACAATTCAAATCTGAAAGTCCAGAAGCATTGCAACGAAATATACCATCTGTCATTATCACATTTTTCAGAGTGGTCCCTAATCTACAACTCACTTTCATTTTTTCCTCCTAATTTGAGGCGATAAATGACTGTTCGTGTTTCGTTTTCGTTGTCTCGAATGTTGCTTGTCTTGCTTGAAGAAGACCAAAGAGGTCAAAACACGCAGTGTGTGTTTCTGTTGATTTCGCATCAACGTTTTCACAGGTCAGAGCAACTCGTTTTCTTTTCACACACAGCCATGAACTCTCTTATTTCATAGCAGCATTGCAGCCACAAATCTAGCGTAGCTCTTCAGAACATGCCTCTGGCGAAATCAGTCACAAGATTCCAAAGGACATCCAGTTCAGGCCATCTGGAATTCTTAGGAGCATCTTCTCCACAATTATTTCTCAGACTGTGAGGCTTGTTCAGCTCGCCAAGAACAGATGTGAGCGAGGTTGTTAGTGAGTCTGGTCGGAAATGGTTCATCAAATGACCACATGCAGTAGCATGGTGATTAAGTAGAGTGTGGACCTCGAGATGACCAATAAAACATTGCAAGCGGTGGTTCATTTCTGAACACCACACTTGTTCTGATGGCACGCATGTGCATTTGGACTTTAAAGCCCTTTGGCTCTTCATTAATTTGTTTGTAATGGTTTGTGTTATTATATAGGATAATGCACAGTGGGTTTATCAATAAATTCCGCCTGAAAAAAACAAAACAAAACAGGACAGACTTTAATTGTTGTCTATAATTGGAAATGAAATGAGGCAGGGAACAGTAAACAATAAACAGTAAACAAGTGGGGTAGTTTTTGCTCCCATAAGGAAACCTAACACAGAATAACTTTTATCTAAGACTGGCACAGCCTTTTAAACTTGAATAAAGTCAGACAAATACAAAGACGAACAATCTCTAATAGTGGGGGGAAAAACAAGCGCAGGCCAACAACTAAATTGTCTTTGTAGTAATGACTTGGCAAAACTTTGAACTTAAGGAGGGGGGAGGGGGGGCAGGAGGTTGAAGATGTAAAAACTGGGAACATGAAATTAAGAAAATATATTAAAGATATGAAAACTCTTCACTGGCTGCATAATGGAACCATCACAATCTCTTTCAAAGGCAGATATATTTGTCGGAACTCATCAGGGAGACACGGCTGGCTGTATCTGCGCTCTTGGCGTCAAATAGAGACACACCACAGTCCATAATACCGTGGTGTTCTCACCACCAAGGGTGCAAAAAAGAATCCAATAGACCCCTGAAGCAGCCAGCAAAGAGTAGTAAAGGAAACGAAACGAAAGTGTGGGGAGAAAAAAAGTTGCTGAAAAACTACAGATATTATGCCAATAGTATAAAATGTAGGGGCAATCTTTGAGCCTACACTTGAGGATCCATCCAAGGATGCAAGGGAGATCAAAACAAACACAAAGACAGACAGAAACAAAATAACCTCGATTTAATCAAAACGAAATTGGAAATGAAATGAGGCAGGGAACAGTAAACAATAAACAAGTGGGGTAGTTTTTGCTCCCATAAGGAAACCTAACACAGAGTACTTTTATCCAAGACTGGCACAGCCTTTTAAACTTGAATAAAGTCAGACAAATACAAAGACGAACAATCTAATAGTGGGGGAAAACAAGCGCAGGCCAACAACTAAATTGTCTTTGTAGTAATGACTGTGGCAAAACTTTGAACTTAAGGAGGGGGGAAGGGGGGCAGGAGGTTGAAGATGTAAAAACTGGGAACATGAAATTAAGAAATATATTAAAGATATGAAAACTCTTCACTGGCTGCATAATGGAACCATCGCAATCTTTTTTAAAGGCAGATATATTTGTATTGCCTGCTCCGAGGCCTTTCGTCAGCTGGGTCGGAAACTCATCAGGGAGACACGGCTGGCTGTATCTGCGCTCCTGGCGTCAAATAGAGACACACCACAGTCCATAATACCGTGGTGTTCTCACCACCAAGGGTGCAAAAAGAATCCAATAGCACCCCCAAGCAGCCAGCAAAGAGTAGTAAAGGAAACGAAACGAAAGTGTGGGGAGAAAAAAAGTTGCTGAAAAACTACAGATATTATACCAATAGTATAAAATGTAGGGGGCAATCTTTGAGCCTACGCTTGAGGATCCACCCAAGGATGCAAGGGAGATCAAAAGACAAACACAAAGACAGACAGAAACAAATACAAATAACCCCGATTTAATCAAAACGAAATTGGAAATGAAATGAGGCAGGGAACAGTAAACAATAAACAGTAAACAGTGGGGTTGTTTTTGCTCCCGTAGGAAACCTAACACAGAATAACTTTTATCCAAGACTGGCACAGCCTTTTAAACTTGAATAAAGTCAGACAAATACAAATGAGTTCCGACCCAGCGGACGAAAGGCCTCGGAGCAGGCAATACAAATATATCTGCCTTTAAAAGAGATGCGGTTCCATTATGCAGCCAGTGAAGAGTTTTCATATCTTTAATATATTTTCTTAATTTCATGTTCCCAGTTTTTACATCTTCAACCTCCTGCCCCCCTCCCCTCCCCTCCTTAAGTTCAAAGTTTTGCCAAGTCATTACTACGAAGACAATTTAGTTGTTGGCCTGCGCTTGTTTTCCCCCCCACTATTAGATTGTTTCGTCTTTGTATTTGTCTGACTTTATTTAAGTTTTAAAAGGCTGTGCCAGTCTTGATAAAAGTTATTCTGTGTTAGGTTTCCTTATGGGAGCAAAACTACCCCACTTGTTTACTGTTTATTGTTTACTGTTCCCTGCCTCATTTCATTTCCAATTTCGTTTTGATTAAATCGAGGTTATTTGTATTTGTTTCTGTCTGTCTTTGTGTTTGTCTTTTGATCTCCCTTGCATCCTTGGGTGGATCCTCAAGCGTAGGCTCAAAGATTGCCCCCTACATTTTATACTATTGGCATAATATCTGTAGTTTTTAGCAACTTTTTTTCTCCCCACACTTTCGTTTCGTTTCCTTTACTACTCTTTGCTGGCTGCTTCGGGGGTGTTATTGGATTCTTTTTGCACCCTTGGTGGTGAGAACACCACGGTATTATGGACTGTGGTGTGTCTCTATTTGACGCCAGGAGCGCAGATACAGCCAGCCGTGTCTCCCTGATGAGTTCCGACCCAGCTGACGGAAGCCTCGGGAGCAGGCAATACAAATATATCTGCCTTTAAAAGAGATTGCTATGGTTCCATTATGCAGCCAGTGAAGAGTTTTCATATCTTTAATATATTTTCTTAATTTCATGTTCCCAGTTTTTACATCTTCAACCTCCTGCCCCCCTCCTCCCTCCTTAAGTTCAAAGTTTTGCCAAGTCATTACTACGAAGACAATTTAGTTGTTGGCCTGCGCTGTTTTCCCCCCCCACTATTAGATTGTTCGTCTTTGTATTTGTCTGACTTTGTTCAAGTTTAAAAGGCTGTGCCAGTCTTGGATAAAAGTTATTGTGTTAGGTTTCCTTATGGGAGCAAAACTACCCCACTTGTTGTCTATAAGTTTCAAAATTCTTCAAATGGGAATGAGTTGGGTATAAAATTTTTTTCGCTTCTGAAATAATCACTGTTTCCTGGCCAAACGCAGACAAAAAGAGAACAAAATGAAACGAAAATAAAACCTTACAGTCAAGCTGCAGGAAGATAGATGGTGCCAACAGGGACTTTAGACCTATAAAATCCATTGATTTATGAGACATTCAAGTCACACAATCACCATTCTTTTGGGTGCATGGTTAGCTCAGTAACAGAACATCGGGTTCGTAGTCAGATTTTTATTTCTTTGTCTTCTTTTTTTTATTACCAGAAGTGTGTGTGTGTGTGTGTGTGTGTGTGTGTGCGTGCGCGCGCGCGCGCGCGCGCGCGTGTGTGTGTGTGTGTGTGTTTGTGTGTGTGCGTGCGTGCGTGCGTGTGTGTGTTTACACAAAGCCACCCACCAATACAGGCAAAGCGGTCATTGGACTGAGGCAGACAAGCAGTTTCCATAGGCGACGAGTTTAATTGCTCGAACAAAAAGCAAGCGGATATGGAAAGCGACAAGCGTAATGGTTTGTAAAGCAGCCATAAACATCGCCTGATCCGTTCACGTAGATCTCTGTGAACACCTTGGGGGCAAAAGCCCTCCAAATGGAATCGGAGCCAGTCTTTTCTACAAGAAATTTTGAAGCCCGTAAACATGAGACTGGACTTCTTTCTTTTAAAAAGTTTAAAAGGTTTATACCCACGAAAGCCCCCCCCCCCCCCCCCCCCCACACACACACACAAAATGTTCTTTAAAAAAATCTCTATGACCAGAGGGGAATGCTTAATGGAAGGAAAACAAATAAGAGAGAGAGAGAGAGAGAGAGAGAGGGAGGGAGGGAGGGAGGGAGGGAGAGAGAGAGAGAGAGAGAGAGAGAGAGAGAGACAAACAGACAGACAGACAGACAGAGACAGAAACGGACAGACGGACGGACAGACAGACAAAGACACAGAGAAGAGAAGAAACAGAGAAGAAATTTATTCATGCACATCCAGTATAATGATGTTCTCGGAAGTTTGACATAAAAGACATCAACAATTATCATAACAATGATGATGATGAGTATCCTTCATGTGTTACTGTTGTTATTGTATTTGTCATTATGAATAGAGAAAATTTCTCCACGTTGACTTTGTTTAGAGAAAACTGATGAAGGATATCTTCGACTGGAAAGTATTAAATCAGTAAATATGATTTTTTAAAGAAATGAATAAATAAGTAAATAAATAAACAAATAAATGAATGAAACAATGACAGTCCAGTTACTGATAAACATGTACATGAGTATGTGCTGAATTTCTGTCTGTTTATATATCTGTCTCATAGCCAGCCTGCTCGCCTGTCTGTTTATTCATCTTTTTGATTTGCCTACTACTCTATCCATTTGTCAGTTTATATGCAGATCTCACTGTCTACCTGTCTGTATTTCTGTGTCTTTATCTATGTCTTTGTCTCTCTCAGGCTATCCACTAATCTTTCTGTCTGTCTGTTTGTCTGTCTGTCTGAGTGTCAGTCTATCGTTATATCTCTGTCTGTCTGTCCTTCTCTCTGTCTATCTGTGTGTCTGTCTGCATGTCTTTCGGTCTATCTATGTATCTATGTATTTTTCTATTTATATCTATCTATCGATCGACATTATTTGTAATACCTGTGCGAACTAAGACAATTAAAGTCCCTCTGAGCAAGGCGAGGTGTGCTAGCCAAAAATTTGGGAAAACCAGAGCCAACTTGTCCTGTTGTGCACACGTGTGTGTGTGTGTGTGTGTGTGTGTGTGTGTGTGTGTGTGTGTGTGTGTGTGTGTGTGTGTGTGTGTGTGTGTGTGTGTGTGTGTGTGTGTGTGTAAGCACCCAAGAAAGACAGCTCTCAAGGTCGAGTTCCATATCCCCAATATTCAACACCTTTGCTAGGGCTGACCTCTCTTTTGCTCTCTCTTTGCCCCCCCCCCCCCCCCCCCCCCCCCCCACCCCATCCTCATCCTGCACACCCTGCCTCTCCCCAACCCTCTCCCCTGCCCCCCCCCCCCCCCCCCCCCCCTCCGCATCCCACAAGCCGCTCCCCTTTCCTCTTTTCCCGAAAACAGCTGTCAAGTTGTGAAGGAGGAAATAAAAAGAATATCATTTCGGTCACACAGTGTTGTGAAGCATTCACAGATCAGCTCCCCCAAGTAATTCATTTTACTTATCATCAGTTTGACAGCTCTATCCTCTGATCAGTCATGCAACCCAAACGGCTTTAGCTGTCTGGTCTTACCTCATCCTGTAGGGGATGCATCGCACGGATAGCAGGGTGTCTGTTTTCAAAGGTACGACTGTTTGAAGGTCAGAGGACCACCACCCAGGTCCTCTTCTCCCGCAACCCGCTCATCTTTCCCTAACTGTTTCGGGAGAACACGACCCGTCTGGCATTCAGACAAAGATTGGGCTCGCAGCATGACCGTTGTGCAGGGCGACAATGCTGGCATGAATGAAGTGACATGCGATCTCCTACCCATCGTCTCCCCCCCCCCCCCCCCCCCCCCCGCGCCTCCCCATTCCTTTCTCTACCCTACCCTCCTTCCTACTCATACCCTTTCCTCCTCGCCGTCTACACATCTCCATCTACCGGTCAGGCCATGGTGAACAAATCCTTAAAGTCTTTCCTTTCTTTGCAGCAGTGTCAGCGGGTTTTAAATGATTGTAAGAACAAAAGAGTAATCTGTAGTGAGTTGGGCAGCAGCTTAGTGAGCGAGTGCCAGCTGGTATCTATGTCCACACGGCAAGCTGTGATGACAGGACAGACAAATGCATGCCAGCCAGTATTTGTTCCTAGTTTGAAGGCTAGTGATACGAGGAAGACAGCGTAGTTGTTTTATGGTCTTCATTTACATGTGATGCTATACAAGCAATGGTGGGCAGGTCTACAAATTTTGAAGAGCGGAATAATTTGATAATTTGTGTATGAAGTGCCCAGACAAATGAATGGCATTTTTTTTAGTCTGTTGCTTGGGGAGCGTATTCTTCATTTGATTCGATGATGCAGAGTATGACGATGATACATTCTTGACACACTGCCTTAAAAAAAAAGAATATATATATATATATATATATATATATATATATATGAATTGTTAGCCTGCACTTGTTTTCTCCCACTACTTAATTGTTCAGCATTATATATATATATATATATATGAATACTCACAAGCAGATCATATAACGGGGAAACCCTGACATTTCCACCCAACACCCAATCTATTTCCCGGAAATACCAACTTTAGTGATGATGATGATGCTGATGATGCTGATGATGATGATGATGATGATTTGACAACTGTTACCATAACGAATGTGCACCTCATCTCCCGTGCTACTTCAACGGCATCACTTCCACGCCGCTCACCGCGGCTCCCAGTACCCAGCTACACGCGCAGGCCTGTCCCCCACTCAACCCCAGTCCGGCAAAGCACAGGGAGCAGTCAATATCAAATCGTCAAGAGGCAACCTACCAAACACAGACACTCCACAGCTGCCCAGTCGGGCATGTTCTGTGGTGCCTGTTCTGATCCATCTTACACATGACACCGCCTACCCCCCCCCCCCCCCCCCCCCCCCCCCCACACCCACACACACCATCCCCCGCCCCGTCCCCCCCACGCCCCATTGACAATACTAATATTGTTTAGTTGCGGAGCCAGCGTCAGTAAGAGCTCTCCCCTGGCCTCCTCCCTTCCTCACTGGAGAATAGTACCACGTCCGTTCAGCAACAGTCCCCATAACTTGCCGATAGCTACGATCTCGACGAGGACTGACCAAGATGACAGCTGTAGAGAAAAAAATCGGCGGCTGGTTTATATCATCTTTTTTGACCTCCTTTTTTAAAAAAAGAAATAGACAAAAAAATAATGTAGCTAGCCATACACATCACTACAAGATGTGAGTGGAACACATCCCCACCCACCTACCAACCACCCACACCCACACCCACACCAAAACAAAAGAAACGAGGAAATGGGAAAACCGGCTGTACCTCTTCTCCCAGCTTGTTCAGTAGTGGCCAGACCAGGGGCAGTCCACACAGGGCCGGCGATTAGCTTGCATGGACTTCTGGTGGGCCGCAAAATCGGCACTTCACGGCGCGGCCCGTTCCCCTTGTCCTTGGGCCCGACACTTCAGTCCGTCATCTGCTGCTGTCAAAGACTGGTCTTCACACACCCCCACCCTACCCCCCACCCTCCACCTCCCTCCCCTCAGTTTCCACCTACTTCAACTGTCTACGACCCCTTTCCCCACTCTTCCGTTCTCTCTCCCTCTCCCCACCCCAGACTCGCCTCTAA
>JADBJO010001157.1:513064-518990 GCA_016801955.1 Conus betulinus | reverse complement strand
TTGGAGACAGGTGACTAGAAAGACAAAAGTTTGGAATCTTAGTTATTTCCTTTTATCTGGCTGACACTTAGTTGTGCGCACTCCTTTTTCTCTGGTACACAGGAAACCAACAGCATTCTGGACCTGATAGCTCGGGCGACCATCGACCTGTTTCACCAGCAGACGGAGATCAAACTGGCAGGAGGCAGCTCTCCGCAAGAAGAGATCAAGTTAGTCATCACTTTGTTTTTTCATTCATTTAAGTTGTATGCTCTTTGCAGATACCCATTACTTTGTTTTTTTCATTCATTTAGTTGTATACTCTTTGCAGTTAGTCATTACTTTTTTTTTTCTTTCATTTACTTGTTTATTCTTTGCAGGCTTTCATTCATTTACTTATTTACTCTTTGCAAGACCTGACCAATGCATGGTGTAAATGCTTACGTCAGAGATTCATCCCAGGTGATTTTGTTTTTTATGTTGTTTTGTTTTAGGGTTTTGTGTGTGTTTTGCTTTTTTTGTTGTTTTTGTTTTAGGGTTTTGTGTGTGTTTTGTTTTTTTGTTGGTTTGTTTTTGTTTCATATTTGTTCCAGTATTGATTTAGCTGTAAACACTGTGGGAGTCACGGTTTTGTAGATGTGCTGTGTTGTAAGTGGACTATTGCTATTTTGCTATAAGAAAAAAAAGGGAAGTGTTGGCAACAGTTTGTATATGTATGTTTGTGTGTGAGTGTTTAAAAGGATTTCCTGATGTGAAAATGTGTGCGTCAGTGGGAGCGCTGGGGTAACGGTAGTGTGACCCTGACCCTTGACATGTTCAGGTCGAGCTCAGACCAGGAAACTGTATGGCTGGTGGCGCCCCTCATCTCCCGCCTGCCCAATGCCATCCAGGGCAAGGTGCTGAAGTTGGCAGGGCAGGTGCTGGAGAGCGGCAACAACCTGTTTGTCTCTGCCAAAAGCAAGCAGGAGAAGGACCGCAATCTGAGAAGGTAGTCAGTCAGCTCTGTCAGGCCGAAGTTTTGTGGCAAATGCAGGCATAAGATAGTCACGTGACGCCCACCCTACTTCCGATTACGGAAGATGCCGAAGATCGTGTACTGTCCGTCATTCTACTTCGGCCTGTCGCCCAAGCAAGATAAGTCTTGTGCTCTGTCTCGCCTATACTTTTCGTCGCCATCTTGTTTTGCGCCAGTCTCCATTCCTTCGCACCAGCTTTCTAGCCCACGCAATTACACGTGGTTTGTCGTTCGGAAATTGCTTCCTACATTTGTTTACACACCCCTCCCATTCATTGCCACATTTTTCGATCGGCGTCGTGTGCGTGGCGATCGCATCGCCCTTCGGCATTGCTGTTACACGTGGCGTTACTCAGCACTTTTGGTTCACGCCACTGTCGTTGCCCACGCACGGTTTCGTTCATCGCTACTGCGTTTCTGTCACTGTGCGAGCTTGTTTACTTTTTATATTCCATTGTGTTATATTGCTATTGTGTGCGCACGGTCGATCGACCTGTATACCCTCCTCGATCGACCGTCGTGTTACGATCGTGTGCTCGGTTTTCACAACCTCCCGCGCGACGATCGTGAGCCGGTCTCGTCGCCATCTTGTTTTGCGCCGGTCTCCCTCTCTTGTGTGCACCAACTTCTAACCCTCGGTATTTTACGTGGTTTTTCGCCCTGAATTTGCTTCCTCAATTGGTTTGCACCCCTTTCTTTCAGTTGTCACAATTCTCGCTCGCCTTCGTGTCCTTAACGATCGCGATCGACCGGCGTCATTGTATTTACACGTGGCGTTACTCAGCACTTTGGGCCCACGCCACGGTCGCTTCTCACGCACTGTTTCGCTCATTTCTGCTGCGCTTTGTGTCCCTGTACGGACTTGTTTACCTGTATATTCCATTGTGTGCGTTGTTTACATTTTTATTTTATTGTGTGCGCACGATCGATCGGTCGACTTGGTTATCCTCCTCGATCGACCGTCGTGTCTCTCCCGTTTACGATCGTGTGCTCCGGTTTCGCTCGGCGCCATCGCCAATATGGTGAAGGACTCGGCTGGGTCGAGCAATAACTCTGACGTTCAGAGTTCGCTCACATTCCCGGAGGACCCACGAGTTGGTTCCAACCCCGAGCGAACCGTCCTCTCCTTGGGAGAACGGCCGGCCGCGGTAGACGGAGACGTCCCTCCCGCGGAGGGGACGCGGGAGACTCTCCCTCTCTACCCGACCGACGGACGCACGACCGTTGCGTTCGAAAGCTAGAAGGCAACCGGCTGCGATTTCTAAGTGCCTTTCGTTCAACCTGCCCAGGAAATCTAAGGGCAAGGCCCCCCTTAAGGGACCCCGTCTAGCCAAGAAATCCGAGCGGGATTCCGCTTCTCCCCAGCCACCCTGCCTTCTAGCTTTCCTGCGCATAGTCAGACATCCACTTACTATGCCGAGTCACGCGACCCCCGGCCCCCGGGGACCTTTGCCGGGCCGCGGACAGGCACGGGTGACGGCCTTGGGCTGGAACCCCCACCCCGTCACTCGCACTTATGGGACGCGCGGGTCCACTTCTTCCCCCCATCCGGACTCGCCGTCTCACGACGCTCTCCCCCACCGTGCACAGGTGCAGCCAACACCCCTGCACGAGGAGCGTCCAGTTATCTCCGGACGCAGTTTTATGGCCACGTCTTGGCACGACCATGCACATGTCCATAAACTCTGGGCGTATGGGAACACCGAGTGCATCCACCGGTTGTGAACATACACAAGACGGCCGACCAACCCCGCTCGCCCGTCGCAGGTTCCCCTAGGGGTTCAGGACGTTCGGGGTCCGACCTACTCGGCCCCCATTTGGGCAACGTCCTCGGTCCCGTTCCTCCGGGGGGAGGATCTACCAGCGGGGACCACGGGTAACCTGTCCCATTCCACTGGGACCCGGCACGCTCCCGGGGGGGGGGACCACATACCAGGGTCGATTACTATTCCCCCCCTGCTGCCCAAGGTTACCCCGGTCCCCGGCGAGTCCCTGCACAGTACTCTGGGCCGCCACAGCCCGCTTATCTCCCCGGGGACCAGTGGGCTCTATGCCCCCGAGAGGGACCAGTGGCTCAATACACACACCCAACCTGAACAACAATTTGGTCGATTGTGGCACCAACCTCGCAGACTTGGGTCGACCTGGGTCTCCCACCTCGGGCGCTGTCCGATCGGCAGTCCGGGCTCTCCCACCCCAGCCCGTCTGCCGAGCATAGAGCCACGAGGGTCCCGCCATCCCCCCCCTCCCCCCGCCACCACCCTACCAGGGCGGGACCCTCGCGCACCCGCGCAGTTGCCCCCTGAGGAAGACCTCCCTTCCCAGGAAACTTGACTCCCCACAGCCTGAGGACGACTACGATGAGGACTTCTTCTCATCCCTTTATGACATCCACACCATTGAACGGTTTCGACCGGACTTCGTGTCGAGGGACGCCCCTCCCTCTGCCGATCTTGGCCTTCCCTGAGATCGTTGGGCTGCCCCCAGCCCAATACTCCAGACTCAGAATTGTCGCACCTCAGTCACTCACTTCGCTGTGGGAGAGTCCGGCAAAACGCGCCAGGGGTGCAGACGCCGTCCCCCACGCCGGGTCAAGACCTGCCCCCGGCACCCAATGCGGCCCCCTTCGGCGCCCTACTTGGGACCCACAGGAAGCACCCAGTTGCCTCCCTCTTTGCCGACAATCCGGTTACCAGGGAGTGGGCCATCTCCCAATCAGATTGTCGCCTGATACCCAACCGGGCCCCCCCTACTTCGGCCACCATCCCCTTTAAGCGCGCTAAAGGACTGGGACCGAGTAGCCCAGATGGGCATCTTACACACCACTGCAGGGCATGCCTACCTTAGCATGCTCTTGCAGAGGGCGGAGGTACTCTGGCCTGGGGATGACGGCGCCGTCCCAGTGCCTTCGGATACAAACTCCGAACCACACCAGGACGAACCTCGCTTATTCAGCGACCCCTTTATGCGACACCTAGTTAACAGGATATCGCATCACTTGGCGGCTGCGGCGGACAGCGCAGCAGCAACAAGCCATTTTAATTGTCTGCTAGTGGCTAGAGACGCGGTGCTTGCACGCTCCTCACTCTCCCCGGCACTCAGGGCATCCCTACGATGTGTCCCGGGCAGGGATCACTCGCTCTTTGGCGAGCACTCCACCTCGGCTATGTCTCTCTCGCTCGAGGAACGCAAGCAGGCGGCGGCGTCCTTTGCCCCCCGGCCTCAGCCACGCCTTTCCAGGCCCCCCAAGCGGCCACTTAACTCACAGAGGCCTAAACCTAAAACCTCGCCAAAATTTTTGGTTTGGCCAGCAAGCACGGCCCCGCCGGTGACTGGAGGACACTCCCGTAGTGCGCATGGAGAGCTGGCCCAACCTGCCCAGCAAGGCACCGGCCCACTTTTCCCTTCCCCCCATCTGGACCATCGGCTCCCCTGGCGGGCAACCTCTCCCGGCCGCCTGCCAGTGGCGACGTATGGGCCTCAGCCCCTGGGTAGTGTCGGTTCTTCAGGACGGGTTTCGCCTACCGTGGGCTCACCGTCGTCCTCCCCTCATGCGCTCTCTCCTCCGTCCCCCAGCGACCCCCCCCACCTGCCCAGGCGGACGCCCTTCGCCTGGAAGTCCTCGAACTCCTCAGAAAGGGGCCATCACCGAAGTTTTCCAGCCCAACCCCGGGTTTTACTCCCACCTGTTCGTGATCCCCAAACCTTCGGTGGGATGGAGGCCCATCCTTGACCTTTCTCCCCTCAACAAGTTCCTCAGACACATACCTAGTGCAAGATGGACACGCCCTCCCAGATCAGAGACTCCATCCATCACGTAGATTGGGCTACCTCCATAGATCTGAAAGATGCGTACTTCCAGATCCTTATTCACCCGGCGCACAGACTTTACCTCCGGTTTGTCTGGCAAGCTCGAGTGTTCCAGTTCAAAGCTCTCCCCTTTGGCCTCTCCCTGGCACCCTTCCTCTTCACGAAGGCGTTCCGATCTCTCTCCCAACACAGTCCCTCGAACTATACACAGACGCCTCCAACTCGGCTGGGGGGCCCACTTGGGGGACAGTCATGCCTCGGGGATGTGGGACGCACAGATGGCTCGCCTCCACATCAACATATTAGAATTGGAAGCGGTCAGGCTGGCCCTCCTCCACTTCCAACATCTATCTCTCACCGACTGGTTCTCCTCCTCACGGACAACACGTCGGTAGCCCATTACATCAACAAAGGGGAGGGGGGGGGGGGGGGGGGCTCACTCCATCGGCCTCTCTCTACGGACAGAGGCCCTCCTTCGCTGGTGCCACGCACGGGGAGCCACCCTCCGTGCGAGACACATAGCGGGGACACGCAACATCCTGGCAGACACTCTCAGCCGGTCAGGGACCCCTTCTGCACACAGAGTGGACCCTGAACAAGCTGACACTAACCACCGTCTGGGAACACTGGTTCAAGCCCATGGTCGACCTATTTGCGACCCGGTACAACCATCGACTCCCCATGTATGTCTCTCCACTCCCGGACCCCCCGAGCGTACGCGGTCGATGCGCTCTCCCTCCCCTGGACGGGACTCCTCGCCTACGCCTTTCCCCCCTTCCCCATACTTCACAAAGTGATCAGGAAGGCCAGGCTGGAGAGACCCAAACTCATCCTCATAACCCCGTGGTGGCCGACTCAGTTGTGGTTCCCGGACCTCAGGTCCCTCACTCACGTTCCCCCTCTCCAGCTAGCCCCTTGGTGGGACTTACTCAGACAACCTCGCTCGGGCCTCCCTCACTCCAATCCCCAGATGCTTCGCCTACACGCTTGGCTTCTATGCCAGCCAAATTGCGACCACCGCGATGAGAGATGGGTCACGTGGTGCACGGCTAACTCGGTCCCCTACCTCCTCCCCTCCAACATCCACATAGGCAAGTTCCTATCCCACCAGATAGGCAATTT
>JADBJO010001157.1:483064-508064 GCA_016801955.1 Conus betulinus | reverse complement strand
TTTCATGGAAGACCCTACCACATTTACATTATGAAAGTTTCAGTAAAGACTGCCTGTTTTAGACTCTGGTACCTGTGGTTAAAATCCTCACAGGTAAGATTTGCAGCTAATGAAGAATGTGCGTTTGTCAAAGGAGACCTTTTCCATTTAAAGACTCCTTTTGTTTTTTCTTGTAAATGATTTCTTGAGGTTTGCTGTTGAGGGCTTTCCCCAGCATCAATATTTAAGATATGACTTTTGTGATGGTTTCAGTGAGCTGTTCTACACGGTGATCGACATGCTGTCGGTGCTGATTCATGGCACGCTGATCAGCGAGGGACAGGAGAAGCTGGAGGACAACAAGAAGGTCTATCACAACCTCATCAAAAAACTCAAGGTATGTCGTGGTATTCTTCAGGGCTCAGCCTTCAAGTGTCTAGGGGAAGGTGGATGATCTGCTCTCACTTGGTGTCGCATGAAAAGAAAATTTAAACATGGGATTAGGCTTCAGGATGCATTTAGAAAGAGAGAAACCCAGATATTAATAAGAGACAGATAGTTTCCGTATGTGTATGCATCGTAAAACAGAATTGAAGTTACAGTCATCAATCAAGAAAGTGTAAAATCGGTGAAGTTGTGACACAAATTTTGATATGGGATTTTTTTTTTCAAGTATTTCTCAAGTCAGATTTTCGAAAATTTACCATCATGTTACTCTTCATTTTAGTGAGAGCAAAGCTCCATTTTGTTGGGAGGCAAACTTTCCATTATTTAGCTGATAACTGCTTTTTGGCGTCATATACTATACCATATCAGACCATAGCATTCAACGGCAGTCAGTCAGCTCTGCCAGGCCGAAATTTTGTGGCAAATGCAGTCATAAGACAGTCATGTGACGCCCCACCCCACTTCCGCCAGTGGAAGACGCCGATGTTCGCTTCCTGTACCTCATTCCACTTCGGCCTGTCGCCCAAGCAAGATAAATCTTATGCTCTGTCTCGCCTATACTTCTGTCTTTGTGTGTAAAGATTGCTTGTGTTTTGCTCTTTACTTGTTCACTTGTGGCTTGTGCTAAACCCTTAGTACGTTAGACATGTGAGGCTTTTGGTGGGCTAGCATTTTAATATTTTTCACGCTCGTTGGGATCCTCGCGACTTTGTTCGATCGTCGTATTGCTTTCGCGTTTTTTTCTCCCTCGCGAGTTTGTTTTCAGTGCAGTTCCCATTGGCACTGTTTCTGTGTAGTTCGTTGCCTTTTGGTAACCCATCCAACACCTTCTTACTGCCTTTCGGAGCATTGTTTATTCCGCCACGCGCTCCAGTAATTCTGTTCAACGATCGAACACTCGCTGGTCCTCGGTCGCCATTTGTCTTGCCGGTCATATTTTCCTCCATATCGCCTCCTTTGGTTAGGGTACGAAGTTTATCTTACTCTCACTCGGTTTAGCGTTAAATTCTTACTGTACTAGTACGCACGGTTCATTTGTGTACGAAGTTTATTGTACTAGTACACGCTGATCGGGAGTCCCTCTCATCGAGATCACGACCACTCAGCATTACTCAGCACTTTCAGTATCAGCATTCCATATCAGTGCTCACAGTACTCTCCTACTGTTCCCCCCCGTGAGATCGTAAAGACCCTCGATCTACCTGGTTGGTGTCCCTTTATTTCATTTCGCCTATCATTGCTGTTGCCCTCGCCAAATTTTGCTGTTGCACTCGCCAAATTTCTGTTGCACTTGCGAAATTGCCGGTGCTTGGCCGCCATTTTCTCCCTCGCCAGTCACATTTCCCACCACATCGCCTCACCTGGTGGCCGTTCTCGTACATCGTACGTCCTCGTACATCGTACGGGTAGTGTACTAAGTTGATCTTACTCACACTGGCACACGGTATCATTAGTGTGAGTATTTTATCGTACTGGTACATGCCGATCGTGATTGCGATCTAGTGTCCCGTACACGCGGATCGAGATTACAATCTCGCAGCGTGACTCGCAGTGCTCGGTGATCGCGTATTACTCAGTCATCACGCATCGCTCAGTGATCGCACGGTGCTCGGTGATCGCGCATTGCTCGGTATCAGTGCTGTGTACCGGTGATCTATCCCCTTTGTGTTTATATCTGTACCATTCCACACGGCCAATCGAGTTCTGTTAACTTCTCGATCGACCGTCTTGTCTCGTGTCTTGCACACGCTGATCGAGATTGCGATCTCGCAACACTACTCAGCATTTCTCGGTACCAGTGCTGTGTATGAAGTTTATTATAATAGAACACTCTGATCGAGGTCACTGTACGAAGTTTATCGTACTACTACACGCCGATCGAGATTTTGATCTAGCGTGACTCAGCAGTTGTCTCAGTATCAAACTGTGTACATGTACATTGAGTTTCAGTCGATTTCTCGAATCCGATGCACTACACACGAGCGACTTGGTTCTCACTCTCCTGTTACGGTTGCTATTTATATCAACACGTAAGACTACATGCTCATCGAGATTTCGATCTAGCGTTACTCAGCATTGCTCAGTATCAGTACTGTGTACGGGTAGATCGAGTTTTCAGTCGATTCTTCGATTCCCTTGCACGACACCCGAGCGATTTTGTTCTCGCTCTACTATTACCATTGCTATTTATATCAGTACGGTTCCACACTGCCGATCGAGTTTAGTTAACACTCTCTTGATCGACCGACTTGTCTCCTCATTGTGGTCGTATGCTCCGGGTTTGCTCTACCACCATTGCCCAGCATGGTGAAGGACACTGACGGGTTGAGCGACTTCGCCTTCTAGAGGTCGCTCACATTCCCGGAGAGCCCGCGTGTGTCGATTCCTATTCAGAGCAATCCGTTCTTGCTAAGGAAGAACATACAGCCAGGGTAGAAGGAGATGACTTTCCATGGAGGGGACGCATGACCTTTCCTCCGCTACCCAACCGACGGACACACGATCTCTGCGTCTGAGAGCTACAAGGCAAGCAACCACCATTAAGAAATGTCTTTCCTTTGACCTGCCCAGAGAATCTAAGGGCAAGGCTCCCCAAAGGGCAAAGCCTAGTCAAATCCTCTTGTCGAAATTCGCCTTCTCCATCGGCCAGCTTGCCTTCTACCTTTCCCATGCACATTGAGACCTCTTTCTATCATGCTGCGTCATGCGACTCTCGGTCTCCCCGGGGAACTTTGCTGAGACGCGGACCAGCACAGGTGGCGGTTTGGGCTGGAATCACCACCCGTCACTCTCCTTGATGAGCTGCGTGTCACTAGTTCTCCCCCCAAACTTGACACGCGGACTCATGACGCTCTCCCTGTGCACGAGGAGCGTCCTGACTCCGGAAGCAGTATTATGGTCACGTCGTGTCAAGAGCACGGTCCTGTCTATAATTCTGGGCGTATGGTCACGACTCCAGGAAGGGACTCGGGTCGTGTCTATACACAAGGATGGTCGACCAACCCCAATCGACTGTCACAGGTTCCCCTAAGGCTTTGCCCACTTGGGCAACATCTGCGGTCCTGTTCCTCTGGGGGGAGGATCAACCAGCGGAGCCAAGGGTAACCTGGCCTATACCACTCGGGGGGGGGGGGGGAACCACGGTGCCGCAGCCAGTCCAACCCGCTCATAGGCAGGTAGGGGGCTCGGCCAAGGACGTGTATGATGCACCGCATGCTCCGAGGCGGGTACGACAGACCACCTCTCTCAATACCCCCTGGTGTTTCAGGTTACCCAGGTCCCCGGGGACATCATGCCCATACCCCAGGGCTGCCACAACCCACCTACCCCGGGGACCAGTGGCTGTGTGCCCCCGAGAGATACCAGTGGTTTAATCCCCACACCCAACAAGAACAGTTCCATGGTCGAATGTGGCACCCAACCTCATACACCTGGGTCGACCTTGGTCTCCAATCTCGGGCGCTGTCCGATCGGCAGGCCAGGCTCCCCCACCCTATCTGGCCGCTGAGCAGAGAGCCACGAGGGACCCGCCCTTGCACCCCCCCCCCACTACCCATCAAGGGCGGGACCCTCACGCACCCATGCAGTTGTCTCCTGACAGGGTTCGTACGCCCCTTGAAGACCCTTGAAAACCCTTTAAATTTCAACTGGGTCAAAAAGGCCCTTGAAAACCCATGAAAACTGCAGATATCCCTACCATCCCTTGAAATCCCCTTAAAAATCGTTTTCGGACCAAAACTGACCGTAACGTTTGAAGACGAATCGGAGAACAAACGCGAACGAGACTTCGGACATCGATTTTCGCCTCTCGAATCGTGTTGTGTGTCGTCTGCTTTTCAAGTAAAGGGAAGCAATTCAATAGTCGGTTATCGTTTGCGCATGCGCAGTTCGACTTCCGACAAAGGGCGCCATGCTCCCTCATCTTCGTCGAAGTCCGATACTGTTGCGTCTGTCATCATGTCGAAGGGAAATTACGCATTTGATCCGTTGTGGCTACAGAAGGAAGAATATCGAAGCTGGATCACTGAATGCAGAGACAACAAACATGCGTTTTTCTGTAAAGTGTGCAAAAAGACCGTTGATGTTCGGACAAAGGGCGAATCGGCGGTTGCAAATCACGGAAAGAGGAAAAAATACGTGGAATTGGGATAAGCGAGTAGGCCGGTTGGTAGTCTTACGGACTTTGTTCGGCAATCATCAAATTCATCAGATCGGGTCAGACCCTATCCTTAGTAAGAATCGTCAACCAATCCACAATAACAGCAAGTGGGACAGATGTGTTGAAAGCTGAAGTGTTGTGGACGATTCATGCCATCAACAATCATAAGTTTCCGATCTGCTGAAGACAACGCGAAACTGTTTGCAGCAATGTTTCCATATTCCTCGATTGCCACGAACTATCGGTGTGGGGAAACCAAAAGCAGATATCTTGCAACTTTTGGCATTGCTCCTTCTTTCTGTCAGAACTGAAAAAAAGAGTGAAATCACAGACTGAATCTTCAAATCAATCGTCACGTCGTCTCCGTAGACTTTAAGTGACTCATTTAAGTGCGCATTTTGTTAAAAAAAAAAAAAAAAAAAAAAAACATCTACTTTCTTGTTCAAAAAGACAGCATTCATACCACACCCCTCCCCCCTAACTTACCAACCAGCTAGCTACACACACACACACACACACACACACACACACACACACACACACACAAAACAAAAAAAAAGATTATCAATTTTATTCACTTAATTTTTTTTATTACAGTTACTTTCATTTTATTCATCTAGTTATCGTAATCACTACCACTATCATTATTATCATTACTATCCCTTCTATATATATATATTAATATATAAAAAAAAATGATACATAATATAAAAAATTATATAATATAAAAATCCCCCCCTGCCCCCCTTAGAATTATTATTAATCCACCTTAACCACAACCATCACAAATATATCATACCACCCACTAAACCACCAACACAACCCCATCGTTTTTCCCCCTCCCCCCCCCCCCCCCCCCCCCCCCCCCCCCCTCCTTTTTCCTCTCCCATAATCCCCTCTGTCGTTTCCGTCTGGCGGCCATTCTTCCTACCACATGGACAGATATAAGTCACTCTTCGTTCTTTGTTTGTACTGTCCTAAATGTTAAATATATTTTTTTATTTTTTTTTTTTTTTTTTTTCCTGAAGAAGATCCAAGAGGTTGAATTGCATTGTGTCTTGTCCTGTGCTTTGTTTGTCAATGTCCTTGGCGGTAACTAACCCCCTCTCTCTCTAAATTTGGTTCATTCTCCATCAGTCACTCCATTTTGAAATGAAAAAAAAAAAAAACCCAGTTAAAGTGTGGAGCTGCAGGAAGGCTACCCACATTCGCCTTTTAAAAAGGGGTTACCCTGCTCCCTATCCTGCCCAGAACAAGCATAAGCTAGTCCAGGCTTGCCAACCATTCACACACACTTCCACACGACAGCACATACAGTGGCTGTATTTTAAAAGTAAAGTTTGCTGAGCTCCCTCCTGAAATATGCTAGAGAGGAGGCCTCGGCTGCAGCTGCCGGTGGAGAATTAATGAATATGTCATGCTTTTTGATGAATCATTGAACAAGGACTTGAAACAGAAGCAGCTGGACATTCATGTCAGATACTGGTCTGGAAAGCAGATTGAAAGTTTTTTTTTTTTCTGATTTCTCAATTTCTGTATAAAGACTCATTTTTTTTTATTTTTTTGTATATATATGATATTGAGCGTGAAAAGACTACAGAAGTGTGTAATCACCTTATCATCATGGCTGATTACATGTGTAAGGTTATTATTCACTCTTTTTTTTTTTTCAATTGTACGGCTAAATTTGCCCCCTTAAAAATTAAAATATCCCCTTTAGAAACCCTTGAAAAACCCTTGAATTTTTTTCCTGTGAGGAAGAAGAACTCTTCTCCTCTTTGTACGAGATGCGCACCATGGAACGGTTTCGCCTGGACCTGGTGGTGAGGGAAGCCCCTCCCTCTGACGATGTCCTGTCGTTTTCCGATATCATCGGGCCGCCCCCAGCCCAGTGATCTAAACCCAGGATCCTCGCACCTCAGCGTATCTCCTCCCTTTGGGAAGGTCCGGCAAGTCGCGCCAGGGGTGCGCAAGCCGTCCCTCCGTCAGGACAAGAGCCCATCCAGGCTCCTAATGTGGCCCCTGTCTGCACTCTCCTCGGGGTTTGCATAATGCACCCAGTCGCTTCCTTATTCTCTGACAATCCTGCAACCAGGGAATTTGGCCTTTCCCAGGCAGATTGTCGACTTAAACAACTTGAAGGAGTGGGACCGGGTAGCCAAGATGGGGATCCTACACACTACTGCTGGGCATGCCTATCTAGGCATGCTCCTGCAGCGGGCAGAGGTACTCTGGCCGGAGGACTACGGCGCCGTCCCAGTGTCCTCAGACTCAGGCTCCGAGACACTCCAGGAGGCGGACTACCGCTTGTTCAGCGATCCTTGGATGCGACACCTGGTCAACAGGATCTCGCATCACCTTTCAGCTGCGGCGGACAGCATAGCCAGGAGCCACTTTACCTGTCTTTTTTAGCGAGAGATGCCGTGCTGGCATGGGCCACTCTCTCCCCAGCGCTCAAGGCGTGCCTGCGGTGCATCCCGGGCCAGGACCAGTTGCTCTTTGGCGACTATGCGACTGCGATCATATCACAATCTGTTGGAGAACGCAAGCAGGCAGTGTCTTTTGCGGCGGCTAGCCCACCACCACGCCCTGCTAGGCCCCCATTGCGCTCCTCCCCTGTCTTCTCCAGGCCCAGACCTTATCCCAGGCAGGCGCCATCCCACACTGCAGGACCTGCCAAGCGGCCTCATATTTCCCCAAGGCCAAAACCGAAACCTACCCAGCACACTTTTTGGTTTGGCCAGCAGACACGGTCACGGAGGTGACTAGGGGAGTCACCCAGGAGGGACTTGGATCAGGGACAACACTTCAGCAAAATCCCCTCTCCGCCCTATCGCCCCCCACTCCCTCCAGACCATCGACATTCGCCTCCTTAGGTACCTGGACGACTGGCTAGTCCTGGTTCCCTCCTGGGCCCAGTGCCAAGCCCACACCAACCTCCTCCTGAACCTCTGTTCCACGCTGGGGTTCGTCACCAACCCCAACAAGTACAAACTCACTCCCAGTCAGAGATTCTCCTGCCTGGGTATGAGTTTTCAACACCGTCTCCATGCAGGTCTCCCCTACCCCGGAGGGTCCGCCTGTATAGTGGACCTCATCTCCCGCCTCCGAGGGGCATCCCACCTCGGCCAGAACCCTGACCTCTCTACTAGGAATGTTAGAGTCCCTCTCGTCCCTCATTCCCCTGGGTCGGGTCCCCAAGCGCCAGCTTCAGAGGAAGTTCCAGTGACTTTGGTCACAGACCTCCGACCACTGGGACCAGGCCATTCCCCTCGGCCACTGGGTCAGCTGGGCTACGGAGGAGTGGCTCAACCCATCCACACTGACCATCGGGGTTCCCATCCCTCTCCCAACTCAGCCTTTGGAACCGTACATGGACGCCTACAGCTTGGGCTGGGGGTCCCACTTGGAGGACAGTCATGCCTCGGAGTGCGGGACGCGCAGTCGGCACGTCTCCACACCAAGGTCCTAGACTTGGAAACGGTCAAGCTGGCCCTCCTCCGCTTCCAACACCTGTCACTCACTGACTGGTTCTCCTCCTCCAGTCCGTCCTAGACACCCTCACAAGGGCAAGGGCCGCGCAGGGACTTCTTGACTTAGCCCCTGCCTCCTGCCTCCTCCAACTACCGATGGGAGAGATGGGTCGCTTGGGGCTCAGATAACTCTGTTCCTCACAACCACCCTTCCAACGTCCAGATAGGCAATTTCCTATCTTCCTCCCATAAGTTCTCTGCTAGCTCCATTCAGGGCTACAGGTCGGCTATCTGCACCACCATCCGCCAACTCGGGGCCCTTTCTTTTGAGAATGACTTCCTTCTCAGAGAGTTATCTAACGGTGTGGCCCTATGGGAACCTGTCCCATAGGCGCATTCCTCTTTAGGACCTTTTCTTGGGCTAGACGCCCTCAGAATACCACCTTGTGAGCCCATAGCCACCCTCCCTTGACCTCCTCTCCTTCAGACCACCTTCTCCACTCCCTGGCCTCGGCCAGAAGACGAAGTGAGATCCATGCATCGCCTTCCACAGGGACAGCTCTGTCTCGCGTAAAGTCCCTTCCAGAGTTCTTAGCAAAGAATCAGGAACCGGGCACTGCCTCTCCTCCCCTCGTCATCCGTTCGCTAGCAGATATCTTCAGAAGAGGGGAGAGTGGGGGGAGACATGGACCTATGCCCTTCCAGGTGCCTGAGATGCTACTGGGAACGCTCGCGCCCCAGGCGCTCCTCCCAGAGACGTGCAAGGATCTCCCAGTCCCATCTCCCCGGGCCCATGAGGTCAGACGCTGGCCACTTCCGCAGCGTTCCAGCACTCTGTCCCCTTGTGCCATCTCCTGGAGGCAGCCTACTGGCATTCGGAAAACCCCTTTATAAGCTTTTTTATTTAGGATATCCGCATGTTCAGGGCTGACGGTTCTAAAGGGATCTCCTTTGTGGCGGCCAATGCAGCCATATCGGTTAACCCCAAGAGCCACTAGGGTGCTCAGCCCTCCTCCTATTCCTTTAAATTCTGCTATGGTCTGACATGGTATAGTATATGACGCCAAAATGGGGAGTTTTTATTATGCTCCCTGTTTGGCTAGTATACTTACCATGTCAGACTCTAATGCCCGCCCTACCTTCCCCGTTAGCGCCAAGGTTCTTTGGGGTTACCTTGCGCACAGGCCTCGCTGAATGAGGTACAGGAAGCGAACATCGGCGTCTTCTGTTGGCGGAAGTGGGGTGGGCATCACATGACTGTCTTATGACTGCATTTGCCACAAAAATTTTGGCCTGGCGGAGCTGACTGACTGTCGTTGAATGCTATGGTCTGACATGGTAAGTATACTAGCCAAACAGGGAGTATAATAAAAACTCCCCATTTTCTTCACTTCTTAGTGATTTGAGGAAAAATATTATTACACTAATTCTGGCAGTGTAGACTGATTCAGTTACAGTAATTTTTTCGGTTACATCGGATGAAAAAAATTGGAAAGTCACATTAGAAAAAAATGTTCATCAAGGTAATTTGATAAAAGTTTAGAAATGAAGATTTCTTTTGTTTAAGGGAATCAGACATCCTATATCTTCATTAGAGATGAAATAGACCATAATTAATTCTCTTTAATTGTGTGCTGTATGGTGGTGGTTGTTGAATTTTTCTGTTTGTGTGTTATTCTTTGCTGAACTCTTGCCCTCTTCACTCCAATTTGTGTTTTCATTCATCTTTTCGTCTGTCATTCTTGTTTGTTTTGGTTGGTTTTGGGCCTTTTCTGATATATTGCTTCTTCTTTGTCGAGTACTTGTTTAATCATCATTATCTTCTTTTCATCTTCTTCATTCTCCTCTTCCTCCTTTTTTTTTTTTCTACTCATCATTGTCTTCATATGGAAGATACAGTGGTAATGTGGGCAGTTCCACCACCCCATCTCCTACTTACCCTAATACCCTCTCCCCGGTCTCTTTTCATAAACCCCTGGAAGCAGATGTACACATGTGAAAAGTTGAAGCATGTGCAAAGATTGTAACAACAGTGTAGAAAAACAAGGTTGGAAGTAAAATGTCATTTTCACACGACACACCCTTTACACACCTTTCCCCCCCACCCCGGACACCCTTCCAAGCCACCCTTCCGCAACTCCTGTCCACCATACAAATTTTGACATGAATTAGGAGAATCTGAAACGGGAAGACTAGGTGATGTGCATCCATTCTGGCCGCTGTTGTATATTTACAGCATTTTATCGATTGAACTGTTGGCGTAAATAGAAAATATAATCAGTCGATAAGCCGAATCCTTTCCTGTCCCGTCCAGGTCGGCCACCAGAATGCCCTTTTTCCTCAGATGAAAATATGGAAAAGATCACACTTCTTTATATATCATGTGTCAACAGAAAGAACTGGGCGACAAGCATACAGATGCCACAGACCGATTACGGCAGTTGCTGCCAGTGCCCAAACGATTCTACGAAGTGATCAGTGTGGATCCTTACGGTGCTCAAAACGACTCCAAAGGAAGCCGCATCTCTGGCTATGACTCCAAGAAACAGGTAAGGTTGGTTCAAGGGACTTAATCTGTTCTAAAACATCATTGAATGTTAGCTATCAAATTTATTTTATTTCTTAGGAACGTATGATGTTTGACAACTAACAAGCAAAGAAGGTCTCTGTTCCAAGACAAAGTCCAGATATTTGACATCTAACAAGCTGAGAAGGTCTCTATTCTGAGACAAAGTCCAGTGTGGCATTCAAAATGTACATATATTACAGTTAACACAAAAGTCGTGCCTTTCATCAGCGTTGAAAGTAATTGAGGCTGCAAGGGCAATGATAAGCGTAGGATCTTTTCAGTGTGGCCTCACGCAGTTATTTAAATGAGATTTTGCATGCCAGTGTGATGGTTCACAGGCAGCTCATGTTTTTCAAGCACTGGGCAGAGCCAGCCTACTTCTGTGACGCAGAAAATTGAGTGGTCAATCAGTCATTTACATCAGCATGGCAGCTGGAGTGAACTGTTGTGGTTTGTATGTGTCTGTGGGGGGGGGGGGGGGGGGGGGGGGGGGGGGACACAAAATTTATATTGTTAATTTAAAGAACAGGAATAACAGTGTTGTACAGTTGTCTCACCAGCCATCAGCTCCCATCTGCTTTAACTGGTGAAATGTATTTCTGCAACAAAAGCATTTTTTGTTTTGTTTTACATTTGTTTGTTATTGTTTTTACTGCTGGTCAGTGATGATGATGAAAATGGTGCTGCGGATTTCCGTTCTGGTCTTAGACTGCATGACAGGGCTGTACTCTATACACTTACTTTTCATTATATAGCTCTGTGTGAACCAGGCCCCAAAGATGCATGCAGTGTTGGTCAGGAGGTATGTAAGTGTTGACCTTGAGTGAGGATGATGGAGCAGTGACATCAGGGTCATGCAGGTGTTGACCTTGAGTGAGGATGATGGTGTGGTGATGTCATGGTCTGCAGGTATCGACAAGTGAGGATGATGGTGTGGTGATGTCAGGGTCATGCAGGTGTTGACCTTGAGTGAGGATGATGGTGTGGTGATGTCAGGGTCACGCAGGTGTTGAGTGAGGATGATGGTGTGGTGATATCAGGGTTATGCAGGTGTTGACCTTGAGTGAGGATGATGATGTGGTGATGTTAGGAGCTGCAGGTGTTGACCTTGAGTGAGGATGATGGTGTGGTGATATCAGGGTCATGCAGGTGTTGACCTTGAATGAGGATGATGATGTGGTGATGTTAGGAGCTGCAGGTGTTGACCTTGAGTGAGGATGATGGTGTGGTGATATCAGGGTCATGCAGGTGTTGACCTTGAATGAGGATGATGATGTGGTGATGTTAGGAGCTGCAGGTGTTGACCTTGAGTGAGGATGATGGGTGTGGTGACGTCAGAGTCATGCAGGTGTCGACCTGGAGTGAGGAGGATATGTGTTGATGTCAGGGTCTGCAGGTGTGTTGTCGACTTTGAGTAAGGATGATGGTGTGTCGTGAAATCAGGGTCTGCAGGTGGGTCAGAAGATCAAGATCAGCCCCTGGGAGGTGATTGAGGGCCACAAGAACCCCGCACCCATCTCTTGGGCCTACTTTGGGGCCGTGCGCCTGGAGAAGAAGACGCTGACCCATGAGGACCAGTACCGCCTCCTGATGTACCACACCCACTCACTGCGACAACCAGACTCTCACTACATGCAGGCCCCGGACCTGCCACCTGAGGAGCTTCAGCCTCAGCCAGAGAAAGTGGTGCGATGCCAATCTCTCACTCTCATTCTGTTGTAGGATGTGTCATAGCCACTCTCTCTCTTTCTCTTGTCTGTCTGTCTTTCTATCTATGTCTGTCTCTCTCTCTTGCTCTCTTTTTACTGATTTGGAAACATCAATAATAGAATGGGTTTGGAGCCCCATTTGAGCTGGTAATGGAAGTTGTTAACATTGTGGGGAACCCAAAACAAACACTGGGAAAACAAATCACCACGGTATTTTTGTGATAAAGTTGTTAACATGAGGAGGGGTGGCGAGATACAATATGTTGGCAATGAAGCTAGCATGGAGTGGGGGGGTGGGGGGGGGGGGGGGGGGTTAGAACAGTGTATGTATAATGAAGTTGTTAATATGATGGGGGGGGGGGGGGGAACAGCACAGAGTATTACTGATGACTTTTTTAACATTAGAGGTAAACAGTTGTAACATTGGGGGAAATAAACGGCACCATGTGTGTGTGATGAGTTTGTTATCATCGGGTGAAATCAAGCAACAAAGTGTGTTTGTGATGAAGTCTTTGACATTTTGGGAGGGGGACCAATACAAGCTCATGGAAAACGACCAGCACAATGTGCTATCGACCCATTCTTGTACGCATGACCAAGTACTCAAATGCTCGGATTCTCAGCTTTTTTTTTTTTTTTTTTTTTTTTTTTTTGTCTGCTATTCTAGTTTAAATGGGTGGAGAAAAAAATTATGCGAAAGACAGCGTGTTCTCAGAGTTTTTGTAAAGAACCTTCAGTTTCTGTGTGCTTGACTCATGCAAGTCTGTATGGTGACTTGTTCTCCATTGATTTTTTTACTCATTATTTTTAGAGAGGAACATTTTAATCACTTGAAGTTTAAAAGAAAGGCGGGTGGCCGGTCTGTGAATTTCATTGAAAATGAAGCTATCTGCTTCTTGTGTTTTAAGTGTTAATGAACACTGATGGATACTGGAAGGATGAAACGCCTGTTGATACAGGAAGCAGGGATTGTAGCCTGTTTCATTTATTGACCGTGTTTATCAAGTTTACTGTGCCACACACATTGCCTACCATGTTTGCTAATGATTTTTCCTATAGCAATATAAAAGCAAAGACATTGAGGTGAATTGTCCCAAGTTCCTCGTTGTAATGTGTTCCCACAGTCGGCACATTAACAGCATGTTGCTAACAAAGGGAAACAGTCACAGTGAAGGGTTGGTTGGCAAGCACAGGATTTTTAAGTCTCATCCAGCTTGTTCTAGAATTAGGCAGGACTGGCTTCCTCTCTGCAGTTTTTCTATATATTTCTCTTTATTGAGGGCCGGATGTGAAAAAGCCATTTTTGTGCTTATTCCGCTTTTTCCCTCATTAAAAATGATTCATTCGACAGTGGAAATGATCATAGTGGCAGAGAATGAAGGTTGCAGTTCCGCAGGTTGTGAAAGTAACAGTAAAGTACTGAAAGTGATGATGATTATGAAAAGTTCAGAAGGTCAATGATTATGACATAATTGTCATCACAGTGATGATGATTTAACGTTGTTCAGATCGTAATAACAGTGATGGTGATGTGGCTCTGGTCAACGGAAATGATGATAATGATGACAGTAATGATGAGGTTGATTACGTGTTGGGTTGATGGGTACAGGAGGATAAGCCCAAGGAGAACGTGGACATGCAGACCCAGGACAACAACAAGAAGAGACCTGCCAAAAGCCGACGTGCCCGCAACAAGCCCCAGGTCGGCCCCAACTATATACAGGTAAGGGAGAGAATCCTCAACAGCCTGTGTCTCTGCTCAGTAGTCTTGATGTATAGCACATTGGTACAAGCATGTGCAGAAGCACTTGTAAAGTGTGTGTCTTTGAGTGTCGAATCACTAGGGGCTTTGCCACATTTAAGGAAAAATTACTGCCCTCAAGCCCGACAGGATTTAGTTGGACTACTCTTCCACAAATGATGAATAAGAAAGAATAGCGGTTAATGTATCGCCCTAAACATCTGTACACTGTAATTTAATCTTTTTATAAATTGTGTTCATCTGTGGCTTTATAAATGTTTCTATTTTACTTTGAAAGAAGTGCAGACCTGCCATTCACCCCAGTTTTGTCACGTAAAACTCCGCTTTTTGGGGCTTTAAGCCACTCTCTCATTGTAAGAGCCAGAACTCCCAATATTTTGAGAGCTGTTAAGCAATGAATTTTTTTTCTCTTCTTCACAAGACTGTATGAATTGGCACGCCAAAACCGGTGAAGGCTCCTGTCTCTATGGAAGTTCATTGTTGAATTTTGGTCAAAAAGAAGTAAAGCGTGTTCTTTTGAAGATGGCAGAACGACTAGAGGAAAGCAATCATGTTGTGACTGAAAAGCGAACAAAAAACACAATCAGAAATGGACAGAGGATTAGAAGAGTGGTTATCTATGTTTTGCCCAATCAGTGAAAGCAGCCAATTATGCTTTCTGCTCGTTGTGCAGAGCAAATATTGCTTTGAGCTCTGAGGATGATCGCCCATTGGCTAAGCACACAAAGACGAAAAACCATGCAGACCACGGCCTTTTTTTTTTCATTTTCTTATTTGAAATAAGTATTTCACTGATAATTATCAGTAGATGCAATTACTGGGTTGTATTTATATTTCTGTAAATCGTTTACAATCTACGTAATCTCTCTCCTTATCTCTCTGTTCTCTCTCTCTCTGTTTGTCTCAAATTTACAAAACATCAGCATGAAAATAAATGCACAGTAGGTTTTGTTTGTTTTGTTTGTTTGTTTTTTGTTTAGCTTTTCATAATTTTATGCTGCAAGGCTGATTGATATACGTAAGGATTAACTTGAGAATTTGTTGTTGAATGCATTTACAGTAAGATAAAAAAAAAAAATTCCTGTGCTTTCTGGGGTGCTTCTCTGCTCATTTTCAAAATGTGGCAGGTCAGGGAGTGTTTTACAGCACCTGTAATTGTTAGAATTTGTGTGAGTTGTCGATCATTTTTTGCTTTCATACTATTTTAAAGAAAATGTGGGTTTTCTTTTTTCTTTTTTTTCTTTTTTTTTTTGAATAAATTTCAGCAACAAGCTTTGCAGTGTCTACACCTGTTCTGTGATACGCTGTTGTTGATTTTTTTGACTGTTGTCATTGTGACTTGTTTTTTTTCTGTTTGTTTTGGGTGACCATAACCAGTTCACTAATATACCACATTTCTGTTGGCGTGGTTGTCTTTGTTCTCTCCCCCTTTCGTCTGTTCACTGCAACAGACAGAGGTGAAAAAGAACAAAGGCCATGGTTTTTGTTTTGCCACAGCAACCAGGGCAGCTGCGCCCCTACCCTTACCAGCAAGAGCCTATGTACCCGCCACCAGGACCCCATCCCAACTGGTATGCCCCCCAACCCCCCAAGTACTACCAGCAGCAGATGGGCCAGCCCCCCCGCTTCAGCATGCCAGGGCCAACCAAGACGGCGCTCTCATCCATTATCCAGCAACGCATCACCTCCCACAACCACATGCCACAGGTAGGTTTGATTGGGAATGTGACAGAGCTTTGCTCGTGTGTAGGAATGATAAGGGGCTTTTTTTTTTGGTGGAAAACTTATCCCTGTCTTTTGAAGAGTGTGGTAGGAATTCGATGCTTTTTGTTTGTAAAGATTTTTATGTTAATTCTTGCACTGAAAGCAGGAATGATTGCAAAGTGGAGAACTCTAGTGTTATCCGAGACTCAAAAGTTTTTTAAAAAAAAGAAAAGAAAAAAATTGTGAAGCTTTTTATGTTCATTTGCTGCGACAAAAGCAGGCATGATTTCAAAGTGGGGAACTCTTGTGTTATCCAAGACTTAAGTTAAAAGAAGAAAGGGAAAAAAAAAAAAAAGATTTGGTGTCATATACTATACCATGTCAGACTATAGCATTCTACGGCAGTTTAGTCAGCTCTACCAGGCCGAAGTTTTGTGGCAAATGCAGTCATAAGACAGTCACGTGACGCCCACCCTACTTCCGCCAACGGAAGTTGCCAATGTTTGCTTCCTGAGCCGCATTCACCTTTGGCCTACTGTCCAAGCAAGATAAGTCTTGTGCTCTGTCTCGCCTATTCTTCTGCCTTTGTGTAAAGATTGCTTGTTTTGCTTCTTTACTTGTTCAGTTGTGGCTTGCGCTAAACCCTTGATATTCTTGTCGTGTGAGGCTTTTGGTGGGCGATCATTTTAATATTTTTCATGATCGCCTCTAATCTCGTGACTTCGTCGTCGTGACTCTCGCGATTTTGTGTTCAATTGTCGCTTGGCTCGGGAAGCAAACATCGGCAACTTCCGTTGGCGGAAGTAGGGTGGGCGTCACGTGACTGTCTTATGACTGCATTTGCCACAAAACTTCGGCCTGGCAGAGCTGACTAACTGCCGTAGAATGCTATGGTCTGACACGGTAAGTATACTAGCCAAACAGGGAGTATGATAAAAAACTCCCCATATCTGGCAGATGCTACTCAAGCTGAAATTGGAGGGGTACCAGGTCAGTCATAACCAGTACATGAAAAGGATTCCAGACCTGTGTACGCATACAATTTCGCCATATTTTGTACACACATTCGGCGCAAATATGATGAAGACAATAAACCAGAAGAAATGCGTTGAAAAAAAAAAATTCCAGAAACATAGTTCTTGAGCAGTAATTGCACCTGCAATGGAGCTCTGATCAAAGAGCATTTCTTGCTAACTTCTGCACAGCAAATCACCTTAGGCTGTTTCTGCGGTTTCGACAATATGTCCTGAAGTATATCAACTTGAAAAAAAAATTGGCGAGAAGGCATGAGTTAGTACCAAAGTATGTTGATGAATTGGGGTTTGAAATTAATTTGTGTTTGAAAGATATTGTTTTGCTCATAATTAATGTACGATCAATGGCACAGAAGAAGCCTTTAGAGTGTGATGGGGGGTGAAAAGGAATGCCCCCCTGCCCTCTTCCCATTCCCGCTTTTGTTAAGATTTGGAATTGTGTATGTACTCTCATGTTAACAAAATGCACTCATTTTTGTTGAAAAGTACACCTGTTGCAGTTTTAAGGTGAACCGGTCTGTGATTCAGCGCCCTGTGTGTGGTCTGTTTTCTCTCAGGGTCAGCAGGGGGGCCAGAGCATGTGCACCATGCAGAAGCTGCACAACACCAACTTGCTACGCCAGCGCATCCTGAGCAAGTCGCGCATCATGGACCCTGCCATGTACCCGCCCGGGCCTGGCACCATGCCCCCCAACACCTCCCAGCCGGGCGCCATGGGCCACATCATGGGTCAGCCGCAAGGTCAGTCAAGGGTTGCCGCCTGTGTACCTTTGTGTCATCACATGTTTTTGTCTGTGGTCTTTGTTGTGGAAGAGAAAGGGAAGGTGGGGTTAAAGGGGGGTGCATTTGAGATGGAAGGGTGTTTCAGTTGAGGATTGCTACCGTACGGTACTTGTGTATCGTCACATGTTTTTGTCTGTGGTTTTTGGTGATGAAGAGAAGGGGGGGGGGAGGGGCTTTGTAGGTGTGCATTTGAGATGGAAGGGTGATGGGCAGGGGAGGGGGGAGGGGCCTGAGGATGGGGAAGTTGTTTAGAGTGAGGGTGTTTGTACAGGACTTGTTTTTAAGTGGGGAGTTCGTATCTTATATCTGTTCGTATTGTGATGGATGAATGTACAGGGATATGTTGAGGAGAGGAACAACGGTAAGGAATATGTTTGTTTATAAGAAAAGGAGAGTCCCAGTGTGGTCTACTTTCCTGTGTGGACGTTTCTTCATTATGTTAGGTCCTTTGGATTCTTGCCAGTGCCACTTTCTGTTTAAACAGACAAAATGGTCAAAATCATGCTGTTGTTGTGTGACGCAGGGTACTACCGCTCTATGCCGGGGCAGCAGCCGGGGATGATGGATCCCATGAACAGCGGCATGATGTCGCCGGGCTTCAACCAGCCGTCCCTACACCCCACCTCAAGGCGGGCCCATCATGCAGGGCATGCCCGCCCAGCAGGGTGCCTACATGCCCCCAGCAGCCAATGCCTCAGGCACAGCAGTTCCCAGCCTCAGGAAGGTGGGTTGGTGTGTGTGTGTGTGTGTGTGTGTGTGTGTGTGTGTGTGTGTGTGAGTGTATGTGTGTGTGTGTGTGTGTGTGTGTGTACTTGCTGCTACTCTAAATGTCAAATCCCACCAGTACCTGTGGTCAACAAGATGAATAGGAGGGAGTGTTTGGTTGAAATGTCTTTGAGTGTTGTGTATGTGGGACTAGATGTCTGACGACTCTGCCTACGGACTACTACTAGTTTTCTGGCATCGGGAAGTTATGTGATAGCAAGTTTATCTTTTCTGGAACTGACTCTTACTTTTTTCCTTTTTTTTTTTTTTTTTTTCTTTTTTTTTTCTTTTCTTTTTTTTTTTTTTTTTTTTTTTTTGTTTTTATTTTTTTTTTTTTTTTTTTTTTATGTTTTTTTTTTTTCTTTTCTTGTTTTTTTTTTTTTTTTTTTTGTTTTTTTTTTTTTTATTTTTTTTTTTTTTTTTTTTTTTTTTCTGTTTTTTTTCATCCATTGTTTCACTTCAGTTGTGCTTCATTCACCTGTAAAGTTTCGAAACACTTGTTTTTCTCTGGACACACTTTTTGACATGTTTCTGGGGGGGTTTTGTTTTTGTTTTTTGTGGTAATCTATCTGCAAGCAAGTAAACTGTACATAATTTATTGTTTGGCGTCATATACTGTACCATGTCAGACCATAGCATTCAACGCAGTCAGTCAGCTCTGTCAGGCTGAATTTTTGTGGCAAATGCCGTCATAAGATAGTCCACATGACGCCCACCCCACTTCCTCCGCCAACGGAAGAAGCCGATGTTCGCTTCCTGTACCTCATTCAACTTCGGCCTGTCACCCAAGCAAGATAAGTCTTGTGCTCTGTCTCGCCTATACTTCTGCCTTTGTGTAAAGATTGCTTTTGTTTCGCATTCTTGACTCGTTCACTTGTGGCTTGCGCTAAACCCTTTGTACACTTGCCGTGTGAGGCTATTGGTGGGCTAGCATTTCTAGCATTTGATCAACTTTTGCGATCGTTGCTATCCTCGGTTCTTTGTTTTATTGGTGTTTTTACGCTCGCGTTTCCCCTCGCGAGTTTTGTTTTTGGTGCTGTCCCTCGGCACGTCTCAAGTTCCTTGTGCCTTTCAGTACCTCAGTTGCCTTCTGCCTTACGGCCCTTCTGCGCGTACAGCCCTTCTGCGCGTTTATTTTCTCCTCACATCACTATTCTGTTAGGCGATCGCCTTGCTGGTCTCGGCCCGCCATCTTCTTTCGCGCCGTCCGTGTTTTCCCCCAGTTCACCTCATCGTACTACAGTCCATTGTACTCCACGTGGTTTAGCCACAACATTTCTCTTGTTTGTACACACGTGCTTTCGCTTGTGTCATAACTTTATCGTTCTTCAACTCGTGGATCGCCATCGTGATCTTGTGTTGTTTTTCCACTTGGATCGATACTACTATCACAACACGATACTACGATCATGCTGTTTTTACTGGTGATTGAGTTTCTCACGACGATTTCTCGATCCCCTGGCAACACACACACGAGCGATTATCTCGCTCACCTACCCCTTTTGCTGTTATACTTGTATCATTCCGTACGGGCCGATCGAGTTTGAATTATCTCTTGCTCGATCGTCGACCGTTGTGTCTCTCCTTTGCGATCGTGTGTTTCCGGATTTGCTCTGCACCATTGCCCAACATGGTGAAGGACTCCATTGGGTTGGCCACTAATGAAAGGGCCCTTCAGAAGAGTCCGCTCACATTCCCCGGAGAACCCGCGGAAGATTCCGATCCAAAGCAAACTGTTCTTGCCACCAAGAACCTCGAAACGTACCAAGAGTGGCTAGATGGCCAAGGGTATGATGAAGACGGCATACACTTTCGAAGGCGGAAGGTCATGCGATGGAATCATTTTCCTCCGTCATCTACCACACCGTGGACGCATGACGGCTGCGTTCGAAAGCTACAAGTCAAGACAAATCATCTCCCCGAAATTCTCCATCTCCTCTGGCCATGCTTGCCTTCTCCTTTCCTTCGCAAAGCGAGACCTCTGTCTGTTATGCTGCGTCACGGCGACCCTTGCCCCCCCCAGGGGAGCTTTGCTGAGATGCGGACCAACACGGTGACGGGTTTGGGCAGGATCACCATCCCCACCGTCCACTCACGCGCCGATGAGCCGCGGGTCACTAGTTCTCTCTCCCCCCAACTGAACTCGTGGTGTCATGATGCCTCTTCCCCCACCGTGCACAGGTGCAGCCAACACCCCTGCACGAGGAGCGTCCTAACTCCGGATGCAGTTTTTATTTGTCACCGTCGTGGCAGACCATGGTCGTGTCCATAATTCTGGGCATATGGGGCCAACCCCCGATCGTCGAGTACCGTCGCAGGTTACCCTAGGGTACAGGATGTTGGGAGTCGACCTACTCGACCTACTCAGCGGCTCCATGGGTAACTGGCCATCCCTTTGGGGGGGCAACGTCAGGACCCACGGTCCCGCTTCCTCCGTGGGGGGGAGGATCAACCAGCAGGACCATGGGTACCTGGCCTGGCTCGGGGGGGGAATCCATTGGCGGGGGGGGGGGGGTGGGGGGGGGGGACCACGGTGCCCGCAGCCAATCCAACCCTCAGGTTAAGAGGCGGGTAGGGGGCTTGTCTACTGACTTGCCCTCCTCCACATCACTACCTCCACCACACCATCCTCGGATGCCCACACCAAGAACGTTTCTGGAGCTCTGCACGGGTGGGGGGGGGTACCAGACCACTGTCCACCTCTCGATACTACTCCCACCCTGGTGTTCCAGGTACCCCGGTCCCCGGGAACACCCTGCACATACCCCAGGCCCCCCCGCCACAGCCTGCCTACCTCCCCGGGGACCAGTGGCTCTATGCCCCCAAGAGAGACCAGTGGCTTAATCCCCCACACCCAACTTGAACAGCTCCATGGTCGCATGTGGCTCCCAGCCTCATCCACCTGGGTCGACCTTGGTCTCCCCACCTTGGGCGCTGTCCGATCAGCAGGCCAGGCTCTCCCCCCACCCTAGTCAGGCCGTGGCGAGCAGAGAGCCACGAGGGAGCCGCCCTCACCACACACACAACACACAACACACACACACACCTATATGACCCAACAAGGGCGGGACCTTCACGCACCCACGGCACGCAGTCACGCAGTTGCCTCCTGAGGAAAGTCCCTCTCAACCTTCCCAGGAAGACAAAACCCCACAGGCTGAGGACAAAGAGACGATGAACTTCTTTTCTCCTCCTTGTACACGTGCGCACCATTGGAACGGTTTCGACCGGACGGACTTGGTACGGAGGGGATGTCCCCCCACCTCTGACGATCTCTGACCTCCTGGGCGTTCCCCGAGATCGTCGGGCCACCCCCAGCCCAGTGATCTAAACCCTGGATCATCGCACCTCAGTCCATCACATCAGTTTGGGAAGGGTCCGGCAACTCGCGTCAGGGGTTCGCGAGTCGTCCCACTGCCAGGGCAAGACCTCTCCCCCGTCTCCTAATGCGGCCACTGTCGGCACCCCCTCCTCAGGGTCCGCGTAAGGCAGCCCCAGTCGCCGCCTCCTTATTCACAGACAATCCTGCAACCATCCGGGAGTTTGGCATTTCCTGAGCAGATTGTCGACTGATCCCCAACCGTCGCCACCCCTACTTCTTCTAACTACTTCACTTCGGGGGCTCCATCTCCTTAAGGGCCTCATAAAGGACGTGGGACCGGGTAGCCCGGATGGGCATCCTACGTACCACTACTGTCCGGCACTACCCTATCTTGGCATGCTCCTGCATCGGGCGGAGAGATCACTCCTGGCGGAGCGATCTGGCCGGTGGATGACGGCGTCCATCCCAGTGTCCTCGGACTCAGGCTCCGAGACAGACTCTCGCTTGTTTTAGCGATCCTTTTATGTGAAACCTGGTCACAGGATCTCGCATCACCTTTTGGCTGCCACAGCGGACAGCACAGCCAGGAGCCACTTTAATTGCCTCTTGGTAGCGAGAGATGCCGTGCTGGGCACGGTCCACTCTCTCCTCAGCGCTCAAGGCGTCCTGGCAGGCGTCCCGGGCCAGAACCAGTCGCTTCTTCGTACGACTATTCTGCGCTACTACTATTCTGCTATATCAGTCCAATCTGTCGAGGAATGCAAGCAGGCAGCGTCCTTTGCGCCTAGGCCTCAGCCACTCCCTGCTAGGCCCCCGGTGCGTTCCTCCCCTGCCTCTGCCAGGCAATCCCCCCGACCTTATCCCAGGCAAGGCATCATCTCACACCACAGCAGGACCCGCCAAGCCCGCGCCCCCATACTTCCCCCCTATGGCCAAACCGAAACCTCCCCAACAGAATTTTCGGTTCGCGCGAACAATCAAGACCACGGCAGTGACTAAGGGAGTCACCGGGGGGGAGGGGTGGGGCTTGGATCAGGCACAACCCTTCCATCAGAGGTGATAAAGTTCGGGGGGTTTTTTTTGTTTTTGTTTTTTTGTTTTTTTTTTTTTTTTTTTTTTTTTTTTTAATGTTCTTTTCGTCCACACTTGAAGACAGCTTTGAAAAGGCCCCGTGTGGTCAACTGGTTCTGTTAATAATACTAAAACTCACTTGTGTTTGGCAGACATTTTGTGGGGGCATGCTGGCTGTAAGCTCAAAACAAACCCACCTCATCACGGCCACCAAACAAGTCCCCCAGTTGTGAGCTGTCAGGGTAGATTGGTGTGAGAGTATGCATGTACCTTGCGTACATTCAGTGTGCTGTCAGTGATAAAAAGAGGAGAGTCTGAACAGGAGAGGCAGGGGATTGTCACAGGTCAGTATTAGGACAGAGAGTAGTCTGGAAAAGCAAGCATGAATCGAAGAGGGAGAGATGGCAACGATTGATGTAAAGGAATACTTTTTCAAGAAGATAATCATTGTACCAAGTGTTTTGGCGATTCCTGGTTTTTTTGGATTACGTCATTAAAAAAAGAATGATCAGATGATACTAAGTGTTTTGCAGAATTCTTCTGTTTTGTAAATGTATCGTCTTATGAAGGATGTTTACTACCCTCTCACCTCACATCTTTTTTTTTTTCTTTTCTCCTTTCACAATGAACAGGACCTCTTTGCTTTGGTGGAACAAAGTTGACGGATTTTGGCCTTGTGCGTAACACCAAGTAACACAGCTAACATGCACCAATCTCTGTGCTGAATGTGGGTTGATTGTCCCAGCCCTCCACTCATACTCCTACTCGGCTCCCCCAGGCGTCTGCGTGCACCGAGCATGGGAGCTGTTAAAACCCCTCAGGTGTCTCGTTGTGTACAGAATGTACGAGCGGATATTTATCCACCACGTCCTTGTCTGTCAAACAGAGTGTAGGTCGCGTCAGTTTAAAATCCCACTCCAGATCCCCAGCTGCTATGGTCGGTTCGTCCCCCAGACTCTTTGTTCCTACAGAATGAGGCGACAGTCGGTCCACCCGCCATGAGTCTCTTTCTGTACAGAATGCAGACTGACATCATATACTCGCAGATCTCTCTACAGTCCTTGGGAAGGTTGTCTGCAGAATGTAGACTGACAGTCATTTCTCCAGTCTCCTGTGTCCTACCGAATGTACAGACTGCTACAGTCACATCCCCCAGTCCTCTGTGTCCTACAAATGTAGCAGTCCAAGTCCTGCCCCCAGTCTCTGTGTCTACAGAATGTAGACTGACACAGTCATCCCCCAGATGCTCTCTGTGTCTACAGAAAGTAGACTGACAGTCTCCTAGATATCCCGCGCCCAGTCTCTGTGTCCTACAGAATGGACTTGACAGTCATCAATCCATGGGTGCACGCGACCGGCTATGTGTGTCTACTGGGGAAAGTAGACTAACAGTCATGCCCCCAGTTCCTCTGTGTCTCTACAGAATGTAGACTGACAGTCATCATCCCCCCGCCTCTGGTGTCTACAGAAAGTAGACTGACAGTCCATTGGCCCCCCTCTCGTAGTCTAGAGAGAGTGTAGGTAGGCCTACGACTGATCCCCCGTCATCCTTCTACAGAACGAGGGTTGACACTGAACCCCCTGACAAGCCCCAACCCCCAACACAAAAAAACCGCTTGCTCCAGTGTGTCTTTTCCCCCACCTGTCAGAGTGAACAACATTAAAAATTCGGACCATCCTTTGATCTGGTTTCCCACCCTAATGCACTCGGGCCCAGATGGGGTGCAGGGGTCCTGGGACGCCTCACAATGCAAGTGGGACGCCCACGTGCGGCGTAACAAGGGTAAATAACGGCATAGAGTGGCAGTCAGCAGTGTCTAGCTAGCAGCCAGATGGTGGTTCTTTTCCGGCTGGACAAAACGCGCTGCATCAAAAAGCGGGTCCACATGGGGGCCAGAAATATATTATCCAACTACAGATATACCTCAGCATCATTGAAATAACGGCAGCATCGATTGATTGCTATGATCAACTCATACAGGCAACAGCAGCAACGGTAAGACAGTTTACCGCTCGTCAGCTTGTCTCGGCGAATAGGTCTGATCTCCTAATCCTTTTTATTTTTAATGCTTTCCATCATCAGTTGGCTGGGTTAACAAAAATAACACTCCTAAAACCAGACATTGTGATGTGCTAAAGTGTGGTGTGCTGGCTGGGAGTTGGAGGAACAACGAAAAAAAAGGGGGGGAAGCTGTGGGGTGTGTGTTACTACCTGGTTTAATA
>JADBJO010001157.1:462500-477725 GCA_016801955.1 Conus betulinus | reverse complement strand
GTGTCATGATTGAGACTGTACATAACCATTGCCTGCTGGTTTACATACCAATGCATGCTAAAGATGAATACTAATAAATACACAACAAACTAGCAAGCAAGCAGACAAACAGATTTTAAAAAAAAAGAAAGGAAAGAAGTGAATAAATTGGCCCATCTTGGGTACAATGAATCTGGTGAGGAGGTGGACAGTGGGGTATGCAGCAGTGGGGGTAAAGGTCACTCACACACACATACACACACACACACACACACACACACACACACACACGCACACACATTGTATGTGACACACACATGCAGTGAAGACAAAACCCATTATACACATGGCATGTGAGGACTTCACATGATGACTTCTATCTGGGCACGGGCTGCGAAAACTACCCATACTTTTTCTTACATTCTCATGCAAAACAGATTTGCATATAAAATCAATGCACTTTCACCTTGCGTACTGAGGCTACTCAGACTAGTACTAACTTCTCAGAATAACAACAAAGAAAAAAAATAGGCGCATATTTTGGTACATCCCCCAAACCACAAGTGGCGTCTTTCATCAGCTCAATTATGTTCGCCACTCACGCAGAAGCTGTGATAACCCCCACCGATAACAACAAAACAATTAGACTATCAATAGTATCATATCATATTATATCATATCAGGTTCAGGAACTAGTAGACCTGTACTAGGCCTTTCTCCTGATCGAAACACTATTCATAAATTTTGCCGATTTCTTCAACTACACACTTGCAGTTAGCAGGTGGGTGGAGTAGTGTGGGTGGTAAGATCACTACTCCAGTCTCACAGCAAATTTGTTGTCTGCCATATGCGAGTCAAGTCTGTTTTGAAGGCCTGTAGTGATGGAGAGTCAACAACTGATGATGGCAGGGCGTTCCACCTATCCACAACTCTGAATGTGAAAAAGTTCTGTCATAGGCTCAGACTACATCTTTGCTTATGTAGTTTGAATTGGTGGCCCCTGGTAACGCCAGATGTGTCCAATTGAAGTAGGTCCTGGTTGACTGAATAAAAACCATGGTATATTTGTACACCTCAATAAGACCTCCTCTGATCCGTCTGTATTCCATACTAGGAAGGTTAAGCTTTTTCAGTCTTTGTTTATAAGCGAGTTCTTTCAGACAAGACACATTTTTGGATGCACGTCTTAGCACACTTTCTATCAAGTTTTTTATCACCCTGCTGTCCGGGTGACCATGCTACGTTGCCAAATTCTCTATCAAGTTTTTATCACCCTGCTGTCCGGGTGACCATGCTACGTTGCCAAATTCTAAGTGTGGACGCACTAGTGCGACTAAAAGCATCTTAAAAAAGCGTCTTGTCTAAATACGTGTATGATCTATGAATGAGACCTACAAGTCGATTTGCCTTGTTAACTTGACCTTGAATGTGACCAGAAAAACTTGAGTTTATTGTTTACTAAAAAACACCCAGATCTTTTTCAACCTCAGAGGTCTCCAGCGTCACTACATCATCTGAGTCATGTTTCTTCATGCAGTACGTATGGTGGGGGTTATTGTAACCCAAATGGAGTATGTGGCATTTATCCGCATTGAAATAAAGTTGCCATGTGTCAGCCCATGCTACAAAAACTGTCCAGATCTGACTGGAGCTGAGTTATAATAAACTCGTCTTTGTCTACACGAGAGAAAACTTTGGTATCGTCAGCGTACAGCTCACAGAGCGATTGCACAACACTTGGCAAATCATTAATATAAACGACGAACAAGACGGGCCCGAGACTGCTGCCTTGCGGTACACCGCTTGCCACTGGTGACCACTCAGAAAAATTGTCTTTGACACGTACCCTCTGCCTCCTGCCTATCAGAAAATCTCGAGTCCATTTCAACATAAACAAGTTAACACCATTTGACTCTAACTTCTTGAGTAGGTGGAGATGGGGCACACTGTCAAATGCCTTGGAGAAATCTAAATAAATGGCATCTACTGGGATACCCGTATCTAGATACTTAGTCCACTTGTCCAGAGCTGCAAGCAAGTTACTAGTACAGGACTGCTTCGATATGAAACCGTGCTGATGATGAGACAGAAGTTCTTTTTTCTTTGAGATATTCCACAAGTCTATCCCTAATGATGGATTCCATAAGCTTACATAGCACACACGTCAGTGACACAGGGCAGTAGTTACCAGCCTTACATTTTTCCCCTTTCTTAAAAAAGAGGTGTAACATTGGCATCTTTCCAAACACTGGGTAATTTGCCCTCAGAGAGGGACTTCTCAAATAGTATGGCTAATGGCTCTGCTAACTATTCAGCTAGTTCCTTAAGAACACATGGGTGCAGTCCATCAGGTCCAGGAGACTTAGAGGGATTTAAGTTCCTCAATTTCTTTAGTACCGTCTCTTTTGAAAAAAGACACTTCACTCAAAAAGTCACCTACATATTTTTTCTCTCTGCCTCTGGTATATTGTCAGTCTGTTTCCTTGTAAAGACATTACACAAAAAAGGAATTTTAGAATGTCTGCTTTGCCTTATCTTCTGATACACGGTTGCCATGACCATCCAACAAGTCTCCAATACCCTCACTAACTTTGGTTTTTGACTTGGCATATGCAAAAAATGCTTTGGGGTTTTTTCTTTGCGTCCCTAGCCACATTCTTCTCATGGTTCCTAATCACCTTGCGGCAGGCACCCTTGGCCTGATTTCTCGCTTTAGGGTACTCCAAAAAGTCCTTGTTGTCACTTGTCTGGAGGTACCGCTGGTATGCTTCTGTCTTCTTACGAATCTTACGCATAGCCTTGTCATTCCACCACACAGGTTTGCGGCTCTTCGTGGTTTTGCCAGTCTTACATTTAGGTACACATTTATCAACAGCAGCCTTTACAGTCCCTAAGAGATACAGTCCCAGGCTTCTTGTACATTTTTGTCTCTAACCTGAGATACAAGATCATTCTCTTCTACACTCTCTTTTTCATGCTATCATAGTCGGCTTTTTTGTAGTTTGTAGCGCTCACTAGACTGTACAGAATCACATAATACGTAACACTTAAATGAAAAAAAGTTAAAATATGATGACCAGTCAATGCCTTTTGACTAGAGACTAGACAGAAGGCCTATACGCTGCTTTAACTGCCGATGTTTGAATACTTTTTTTAAAAGTCAAATTGCTTAGATGGTAAACACTTAAATCTTTCATCTACTTTAGATCACATGATATATTCACTTCTGACTAGGCCTGTTCGATCAGCCCTGCACCTTTCACTTTCGCGTTACAGACTTCGCTACTTATTCTCACACTCACAATCGTAGTAAACATTTGATTATTTAAAAAGATAGGTCGCCTACAAAATGAAAGCATACCTGATGGCCATTTTGAGAAGATCTTCTGCATCAGCATATACAGAAGTCACATACACTGCAACAGCGTTCAATAATTTGAAGGTGCAGTTCATTCAATGCAGTGTATGGCTACTCAAGGGCGCCGCCATACTTGCTCCGAGTCGTTGTCGTAAGGCATTCTAGTACAAAATAAAGTATATAACGACTAAATAAAAGAAGGAATTCGGAAAGAATTCAGATGAAATAAAGAGAGTAGACATCAGATTCAGTCTACATCATAATAAAGTCCGAAAGAATCTCAGAAAAATGCGTTTGACAAAACCATCTTCACGACAACCGCAAATAAAAGTGTGATGTAAGCAAACCAAGGAGAACATGTCTTCTACAAGGGCTCAAGTACTTTCACTCTACAAAAAGATGCTACGCGAAGGACAGAAGTTTACTGAGTATAACTTTCGGTATGGTCATCGTTTATTTTAGATAATGAATATATCTTTGCATTAATGCAAGATTTAATCACGTATGTCTTTGAGGTCAAATCCATGTGCTTGGCAGCTCCCGCTCAAGAGCAGACGACAACAAGCTAAATGATGACAAGAGTTCAGCTTCATTTCTCAAATGGTAAACAGTAAACAAGTGGGGTAGTTTTTGCTCCCATAGGAAAACCTAACACAGAGTAACTTTTATTCAAGACTGGCACAGCCTTTTAAACTTGAGTAAAGTCAGACAAATACAAAGACGAACAATCTAATAGTGGGGGGAAAAACAAGCGCAGGCAACACAACTAAACTGTCTTCATAGTAATGACTTGGCAAAACTTTGAACTTAAGGAAGGGGGAGGGGGCAGGAGGTTGAAGATGTAAAAACTGGGAACATGAAATTAAGAAAATATATTGCAGATATGAAAACTCTTCACTGGCTGCATAAGGGAACCATCGCAATCCCTCTTAAAGGCAGATTTTTAGTATTGCCTGCTCCGAGGCCTTTAAGAGGGATTGCGATGGTTCCCTTATGCAGCCAGTGAAGAGTTTTCATATCTGCAATATATTTTCTTAATTTCATGTTCCCAGTTTTTACATCTTCAACCTCCTGCCCCCCTCCCCCTTCCTTAAGTTCAAAGTTTTGCCAAGTCATTACTATGAAGACAGTTTAGTTGCTGGCCTGCGCTTGTTTTTCCCCCCACTATTAGATTGTTCGTCTTTGTATTTGTCTGACTTTACTCAAGTTTAAAAGGCTGTGCCAGTCTTGAATAAAAGCTACTCTGTGTTAGGTTTCCTTATGGGAGCAAAAACTACCCCACTTGTTTATTGTTTACTGTTCCCTGCCTCATTTCATTTCAATTTCTCAAATGGTAGTTTTTACTTTTTCTTGTTCTTCTTCTTGTTATTCAAGGCAGCTGCCATCGAGCTGTTGTTTACACAGGAACAAAGAAAGGGACCTGAAGTGATTTTGCTACATTCATTGCGATTCGAGTCTAAGTAGGTAGGTAGGTAGGAGCTTGTATAACCTCGCGGCTTTCTTGTGCTCCGTCAATTGATATGTCAGTATTGCTCAAGGGAAATGTAGTTAAAATCTAGGACGGGAAACTCGTCACACACCACACTTGAGAATTTGGCTTCTGCATACACATTATTTGCACTAGATATGCAAACCTATACATTTTTAGAAACTAGAGATGTTGTAGAATCTAGTGAAATAATTGAAAATACTGTAGGTGGTACCTACTTGGAGACTGACCTCAAAATATAAGCAGAGAAAATTTCTGAAAAAGTTATTTGAAAAGTAAGTCAAATGTTAGGAGAGACACAGTTTTTCTTCTGTACTACCTAAACACTTCAGACTGGAGGTAAAATGAAGACAAATATGTGCTGGAAACATGGGAAAGATGATAATTCCCTTGACTTGAGCTATGTATAGTAAATTGTGCCTCAAATGATGTACCTATAATTCAGCATCCGGACAATCAAATTTCACTATATAAGGAAATGGGGTTTGTGCAGGTTTGTCTTGAAGCTAGATAGGTAAAACTATATGTTTTTTGTAAACTAGAGATAATGAGGAATCTGAAAAAAAAATAATTACAAGACAGTACCCTGATGGCAGATGAAGATATTCTTCACAGTGTAATCCAGAACAGTGGCGAAAAAAGGTAATCCAAAACGTCAGTCACATTGTTTGGAACACCACAGTTTTCCTGCTTGAATGTCAAAACACTTGAAACTTGAGAGAAAACAAGAAGAATATGTCCTTGGAAGACACAGAACAAAGTTAGGGCCTTGGTCTTCCATGGAAGGCTGAAAAGCACTTGGAGCAGAGTCCCACGTCACATCCAGAACATTCCCAGCCAGAGTGCACATGAGTAGGATGGCCAGCAGCACAGTTCCTCTTTCTTCAACTCTTCACTTCACTCTCAGCATCTCTCTCTCCTCTGCAGTAGTGCTTCCACATTCTGGATCACACAAGAAAAAACATATATCCCTAAGTCTTCTGTTCATTTCATTGTTTCATAATGGTGCAAGAGTTGTTACAGAGAGCTTGACTCAGTTTCCACTAATTATTCTGATTTTCAGAAAGAAAAAAAAAATATGACCAGCATTACTTATTCATTCTATGAAAAATGAAGTCATGCATAAAATCATAAATAAGAATAAAATCTGAATCACAAGCATGTAAGGAAGGGGCAGGGCTATAGCTTTCATTGGAGACACGCCCACTCGTGACACGCCCACACTGTTTTTCCAAACTAAAAAAAAATAAAACAAAGTTATAAATTGTTCTCTTCAAATCACCACTTTTATTCATCTCTAAAGTGCTTTCAAAACACACTGCAATCACCCAGAAACGATCTTCTAGTTTGATCAGGCCAAAAATAATCAAAGTTTATCCACTCACCTGCTTCGCTTTCGTTACTACTGCCTTCAGCAACTGATTGTTCGCTCGTGGCACTTCCCACGCAACTCCTGCTTGACTCGGTCGCTGATTCACTCATTATTTCAGTCAAAAACCGATGAAAAACTTCGAGATAACTGACTGACAAGGCTTGCCGGTGCACAATGGATACTAGCAAGTCACGTGAACTGATCAACCCGGATGTTTAGCGGTGGTGGTATAACGGTTCTCGTCTGAGCCACGATCGTGGCCCAACGCAGTCGGGCGGTAAAGCCACGATCGTGGCCCATCGCAGTCAGCGGGTTAATCGCAGCGTGTTACAGTTACATATATATATTGGTATGAGAAAAGTCTCTGTCATCAAAGTCAAATTCTATGTCTTTAAAACTTACATCTGCATCAAGGAGGCTTTTAAAGCTGTTAAGAGTGTCAGTAAGTTTAATGGTAGTTGGAAGAGAATTCCATCTGCTAACTACTCTGATAGTAAATGAATTTCACCCTAGGCTAGTGTTAGAAAAAGGAACAAACAATTGCCTTCATTGCCTCTTGTGATATCAGACTTACTTGGAATAAAGAGTTAAAATCAATATCGTCCACTTGGTGAAATATTTTATATACTTGGATCAGGTCTCCTCTTACCCTTCTGGCTTTTAGAGATGGTAACTCAAGATATCTTAGCCTATCTGCGTAAGTCATGTCTCTGCATTCTGGTAATATCTTAGTCGCTCTTCTCTGGACCTTTTCTACCGACGCCGATTGTCTCTTAACCCGCTGACTGCGATGGGCCACGATTGTGACTTTACTGCCTGAGTGCGTTGGGCCACGATCGTGGCTCAGATGAGAACCGTTATACCACCACTGCTAAACATCCGGGTTGATCAGTTCATGTGACGTGCTAGTATCCGTTGTGCACCGCAAGCCTTGTCAGTCAGTTATCTCGAAGTTTTTCGTCGGTTTTGACTGAAATAATGAGTAAATCAGCGACCGAGTTGAGCAGGAGTTGCGTGGAAGTGGCACGAGTGAACAATCAGTTGCCGAAGGCAGTAGTAACGAAAGCGAAGCAGGTGAGTGGATAAACTTTGATTATTTTGTTTGTCGAGTGATGGAACACTTGCTGCGTGCAGTCATTGGTTATTTTACATTTTTGGTCCGCCACATGAAGGGGGGGGGGGGGGGGGGGGGGGGGGGGGGGGAGGGGGCAGGGTACATGGTTACTTACAGGAGTGATAGGCTTTGGCCTGATCAAACTAGAAGATCGTTTCTGGGTGATTTTAGGTGTTTTGAAAGCACTTTAGAGATGAATGAAAGTGGTGATTTGAAGAGAACAATTTGTAACTTTTGTTTGTTTATTTTTTTTTTTTTGGAAAAAAAAGTGTAGGCGTGTCATGAGTGGGCGTGGGCGTGTCTCTCAATGAAAGTTATAGCCCTGCCCCTTCCTTATATGCTAGTGATTCAGATTTTATTCTTATTTATGATTTATGCATGACTTCATTTTTCATAGAATGAATAAGTAATGCTGTTCATTTTTTTTTTTCTTTCTGAAAATAAGACTGATTAGTGGAAACTGAGTCTAGCTCTCTGTAACATTTCTTGCACCATTATGAAACAATGAAATGAACAGAAGACTTAGGATATATGTTTTCTTGTGTGTGATCCAGAATGTGGAAGCACTACTGCAGAGGAGAGAGATACTGAGAGTGAAGGAGTTGAAGAAAGAGGAACTGTGCTGCTGGCCATCCTACTCATGTGCGCTCTGGCTGGGAATGTTCTGGATGTGATGTGGGACTCTGCTCCAAGTGTTTTTCAGCCTTCCATGGAAGACCAAGGCCCTAACTTTGTTCTGTGTCTTCCAAGGACATGTTCTTCTTGTTTCTCTCTCAGTTTCAAGTGTTTTGACACTCAAGCAGGAAAACTGTGGTGTTTCAAACAATGTGACTGACGTTTTGGATTACCTTTTTCACCATTGTTCTGGATTACACAGTGAAGAATATCTTCATCTGCTATCAGGGTACTGTCTTATAATTATTTTTTTCAGATTCCTCATTATCTCTAGTTTACAAAAACATATAGTTTTTACCTATCTAGCTTCAAGACAAACCTGCACAAGCCCCATTTCCTTATATAGTGAAATTTGATTGCCCGGATGCTGAATTATAGGTACATCATTTGAGGCACAATTTATTATACATAGCTCAAGTCAAGGGAATTATCATCTCTTCCCATGTTTTTCCAGCACATATTTGTCTTCATTTTACCTCCAGTCTGAAGTGTTTAGGTATTACAGAAGAAAAAAAACTGTCTCTCCTAACATTTGACTTACTTTTCAAATAACTTTTTCAGAAATTTTTCTCTGCTTATACTTTGAGGTCAGTCTCCAAGTAGGTACCACCTACAGTATTTTCAATTATTTCACTAGATTCTACAACATCTCTAGTTTCTAAAAATGTATAGGTTTGCATATCTAGTGCAAATAATATGTATGCAGAAGCCAAATTCTCAAGTGTGGGTGTGTGACGAGTTTCCCATCCTAGATTTTAACTACATTTCTTTAAAGTTTAAATTGATATACAGAGCACTGTGAGGGTTAAGCAGTGGGTACCATATGACATTTCCATACTCCACATGTGGTCTGATAAGCGCTTTGTACAATTTCAGGAATATGTCTCTATCAATAAAGGAGAAAGACTGTGTTAATCAACCCAATCATGTGGTTGGCTTTACTAAATGCTTTTTGTATGTGTGTGTGTCAAAACTAAGATCAAAGTCAAAGGTAATGTCAAGGCCTTTTTCCTCTGAGCATTTTTGAATCGTTTCATTTGAATCACCTAATTTCATTGTGTTGTCAGTTTGGGGATTTTTCTTACCTATGTGCATTACCTTACACTTTTGGACATTGAAATACAAGTTCCACTTATGTGACCACTCCTGCACGTTGTCAAGGTCCTTTTGGATATCAGGATAATTGACAGAGTCACCGAAATCTTCGTATCATTGGCAAAATTTTTGCACGTACTCGATATCATGTCTGGTAAGTCATTAATAAATATAGTAAAAAGGACTGGGCCCAAAATGCTTCCCTGTGGGATGCCACTTAAATCTGGTTTGTCCGAAGAGTATGTCGACCCTACCCTCACCTCTGTCTTCCGTCAGTCAGAAAGTCCTCGATCCAGTCTAGGAGGGAGCTGTCAGTTCCATAATTTTTCAACTTGATCAGTAGTCTCTTACACGGTACCGAGTCAAAGGCTTTACGGAAATCTAAATACACTATATCTATTGATTTTTTTTTTTGTCATCAGTAAGTGCAGTTAAATCATCCATGACTTGGATCAGTTGGGTCATGTAAGATCTTTTATTTTGAAAACCATGTTGACAATCTGCAAAAAGTTTGAAATCATTGAAATATGTCATAATAACATCCCTCACAATTGACTCCAGTACTTTGCATGTAACACAAGTTAGGCCGACTGGCCTATAGCTACCCGGGTCCTGTTTGGAGCCCTTTTTGAATATGGCAACAACATCAGCAGTTTTCCAGTCATCCGGGATACTTCCTGTCTCTAAGGATTTATTGAACAGTATACTGAAGGGAATTGAAAGTTCCCTCAGGCAGACTTCGATAGGAACTGTCACAACAAAATTAGAATGCCATCCTCTGGCATAGCAACTTGCTTCATGCGGCTTGGCCCTGTGTTCTGCTGTGGAAGCCAGCCAGGCCTGAACCTGTAACACAACACATGCTGGTGTCCGTCTTCTTGTTCCATTCATATTTGCAACAAGACACAGCTGCCAGCCTTTGAAAAGCAAAATCAGGTATCCTGGAGGAAGGGGAGGGTGCGGGTGGATAGGGGGAGGAGGATGGAGGGGATTAAGGGAGGCAGGGGGAAGAGGAATGAAAAATAGAGGAATGGGAAGAGGAGGGAGAGGTAAGGAGAAGGCAGATTCCCTTCTATTAGTTCTAAGATCATGGTGTTCTACAGTACCTATCCTCGCACAGAATGTAAGAAAGTTCCCGCAGAAAAGCAAGAAAAAAAAAAATCAAGTAACCAACTTGGTACTCGTAGGGTAGGTAGGGTGGTAGGCCTAATTGCGAACTGTGCGTTATTGTGATGGTTCATGTAATGCTCCACTACCAAGCATTCCCACAGTATGTATTTCATGACTTAATTTCATTATTGACTTCGTTCTGGTACACTAATGAATATATTCATTTGCAAGAGGCGAACTAAACCGAACTGTTTTCACTTACTTTTCTTGGTAATCCCACATATGCCACCAGTTATGATCAACCTACCAAGTGTGCAGCTCACTTTCTTATTCCTGACTGCAGTAGTACCTGTCATTCGCCATGCTGGATTTAACAAAAACACTGCTTAAAGATATCTTATTTTGCTGGATGTCTTCAATGACCAATCCATAATGTTGGTTTGAACTGAAAAAAAAAGCATGTGCAATATAGGTTAGAACAGTGTTGTGACAGGAACTGTGAAAATGTGTCCTTTGCAGTGAGACTCTGTGGTAATTTTGATGTTAGGCTAATTGCAAACAGTGCTTGCAGATGCTAAGGACAATCAAGAAGTGTGTGTGTGTATGTATGTGTGTGTAAATCTTTGTTAGTACATGTTTGTGTGTGTGTGTGTGTGTGTTGTTGTTGTTCTTCAATTTAACGTCTTTTCAAAATGTGATATTAGTGGGTGTGTGTGTGTGTGTGTGTGTGAGTGAGTGTGTGTGAGCGAGCCTTACTCTGCTCACTAGGGTGTGAGTGACTCTGAAGAGAGAGCCTTGCAACAGGGTGTTGAGTACTCTTTCAACATTTGGATTTTGCTTTGGATGATTTTGCACCGCAAACTGGACTTAAACTTGCTTGTTTGCGTATGCCATTAGGCTCCCGTGACATTTTAAATGCCCCTTCCACACTGACAATGAAGAGCAGACGAATGATTACTGTGGCAGTTAATCAGAAAGCCAGCCAAAAAGCTTTGACACATTGATGAGAAACCTATCAGTTCGTGGTTGTGCAGTGCATAAGTTGGGTTTGTTGCTTCAGCTTGATCATTCCTCTAGGCCTCCACAGCCTAGTTGCCAAGAGAACTGTTTATTGTGAAATGATTTCAGCTTCATGTTTCAAGAATTGATGTCATTCTTGACATTTGTAAGTTAAGCACTACACAGGATTAAAAAGGAAAACATAAACCAAAGATCAGAAGAACATACAAAGATCACAAGCTGGTCATTTTCAGATCACCAAATTACAGAGCAGTGCAAAACAAGATTTCCAGTCACATCATCCAGGATGTGTTTTGGACATGTGCATTAAACTAGGCCAGTCCTCTCCCCTACAAGAATACTAGAAACAAGACTGCAGCGTTTGTTTTTATTCAAGATCATCAATGGACAATTGTCAGGATTCTGAGCATAAAATCATATGAGCTAATAATGAACAGAAGGCTCGTGAAACTAACAAGGTGCCAGTTTAAAAAAAAAAAATCAGTAAAGGACTGGCAAGAAAACAGCCAGTTCTGCTGTAGCACTCATTTTGAAGAAGAAACTGACCGGTGTAAAAACGGTTTCATTCTTTCTTCGTCTCAGGTCTGTTGCTCTGACACATCTGATAATCTAATGCTGCACACTATAGTGTTTTGAACTTTTCATGCTGCTTGGCTGTGTGTGTGTGTGTGTGTGTGTGTGTGTGTGTGTGTGTGTGTGTGTGTGTGAGTGTATGTGTGTGTGTTGAAATTGTCATTTTTGTTGCAAATTTATTAATGAAATCAACTGTTACTGGTTTGCTGTCAATGTCATATGACATGTGAAGAATGGACAATCCTCCTCTAGAAGATTTGATCCAATGATTTGTTTTGAAATGGCTGCTTTCTGATAGTCTTGTTCTGCATCTTGTCAGACTGATCGCCTGCCTGTAGTGTTAACCAAATGACCATGTGATAAATCACCCACAGCAAGAATCTTAAAAACATGTTGCAAAAAATTTTGAAAAGAAAGGGGATTTTCTTTTACGAAGGTGATATGTAAGAGATGCAGCATACAGAAGATTAGAACAATGCCTGCTCAGATTAAGGGATGAACTGACTGAAAGAAAAATGTGTCATTGTGCAGAAAATACGCTATACGCAGGACACAGGATGGATTTCGCATGAACAAAAATGTCAGCGACCCTGCCAGGATTCAGGAACTGATTCAGGAAGCAGAGGACAACTTGAAGATGATGCAGCGACAGGTAATGCTTTTAGTGGAACTGCAAATCTGCCTGCACCTTTCCTTTTTCTTTTGGTGATCAGTTGTAAGGTGAATATATAAGTTCTGTGGTAAGCACTGTAATGTAAACATAATTGTGTGCATGTTTTAACATCAGATTGGTACAAGTATGAAATCCATACACCTAAGGCTATTTTTATCGCATTTTTGAAAAATAATATTTGAGAGTCATTCAGAAGAACCTATATAATGTTGAAGTGTTTGTGGACAAGCTCTCTGGATTATCATTAAAAAAAAGAACAAACCTTCCTCCTCAAATTGAAGGTTGAGGATTGCAGTATATTGAAAAGATGCCAGAATTCAAATAAACTCACAAAGCAGAGTGTAATTTTTATTTAGAACACAATACAAAACAGTAAATGAATGTTCAACAAACGTGTCTATGGGACCCTTTATACTTTCAGCGGACCGTATGCTAACAGCAGTGCACACTCCTTTGCGGATGTAGCCTTCTTCTTTCCTGCAACTGTGCATATGGCAAGTGTAGTCCATCGCAGAATCAGCACCAGCTAGTGCGCGCCTTTGGAAAAATTCACATGCATGGGACGATGCTGTTTTCGTACTTAATGGCATGCGGTCTCTTTTTTTGTCACACCTCCCTTTCTCATAGTCATAGTGACCAGGGGTAGTGTGGACAGAAGCACTGACCAGATTCTCATTGAACCCACGTAAAGCAGCTGATACTATGGTACGCGTTCTTTCATCAAGTAGGGGACGGTGCAGTTCTGTGTTTCATTGCAGTATCATATTTTGTTTATGGGGGTATCCTTTCTTTGTGGTGGGTCCCATACTTTGGACATTGATTACAATACACATGTTTGTGATTAATTGTCAAAAGTGCAGAAACTAAAGGCAAAATGCTCTATTTGCTACTGCTGTAAGGAGACAGCGCTGCTGGTTGCAGAGGGCCAACACATCTTTTTTACCAGATGACTCAAGTAGCAGACTGTCATTTGGGCAGCATTGTTTTGTGCATTTAAGAAAAATTATGTGTGTAATATCTGAAGAAGACCTTTATCAACAGTTCACTTGTCTGTTTTGAATTGTATTATGCAATCATTGCTTTGCACTCTGCTTTGTGTTGATTGGTACTTTGGCTAGTAAAAATAGAGCTGAGTTTATGATATTTTACTTAATTAGAATGAACGTAAATATGTTTTCTGCTGTAAGGTTGGTTGCAAAAATGTCTGTTACTTTAGAAATCTTTTTTTTTTTATTACCTAGAGACTCAGTATGGGGACCCATGATAAAAGTATCAGTTGTATAAATTTGGCTTCATGAAATGAATAGTTCAGAAACATTTTATTTTTGTGTTTATATTAGTATCTTTATTTGTGGTTATTGATATCTTTGTTTGTGGTTAGTACCAATATGGCATGTTACACTGTTGTGTATACCTATATTGAACAAGTTTTTGAAAATGTGTTTTCAAGGTTGAAATGATTAATGCAGGTTTTAGTGTATTGCTGCATGTTATTACAATTACAAATAGAGATGCATAATATGTAATGATTTACGGTTATTACTTACTCAGAAAATTTTTTTTCTTTGACTTGTGGGCACTGCTTTTATTTTCACGGAAAAATATTCCCACTTGGATGCATGCATGCAAGTGAACATATGCATGTATGTATGTATACACATACACACACATGTACACATGCGCACACGCGTGCGCACACACACACACACACACATTATTATTATTATTATTTCTTGTATTATTGTGTTATCTTGTACATCTCAACACCTCATTCATGCAGTGACCTATTGCTGTATGACAAGTGTATATATTACAAACTGTATTCAGATGCGGCATGTCTGCACATTAATATTTTTACATGTTGTGTAGGGATGGGTATATGTATACATTTGAATGTGTGCATGCATTTGTGTGTGTGTGTGTGTGTGTGTGTGTGTGTGTGTGTGTGTGTGTGTTGTCCTCCAGGTTCTTGTTGGTCAGTTATATGGAGAGGGAAAGCTGGTGATAGAGTCATCAAAGGACGACAGCGGTTCATCAAGATGATGAGGCCTCAGCCTCCACGACGATGAAAATGTTAATCCTCACCATTGCCGCTGACACACTGTTCACCTTGCTGATAGTCAGAGCAGAGATTTGGAGCAGTCTGTACAAATGTGTGTGTATCAGGCCATCAGAGTCGCGTGACGTGTGAATATAATATGAATGTGTTTCTCCTTCCTCTGCAGTCTCCATTTCCTGTCCTTGCTGTCGTGTCTTATTTTTCTTAAGTCTGATGTCCATCAAGGTTTGTTCATGTCTTGTTTTTTATGAGTTGAGCTTTCAGTAGTGTTGAACATGTGAGGGTCTGTGAAGTCAATGATTTATTCATGTTTGTTATGTTAATGTACCTTATTTTTATTTCAGTTTACTTACAAAAAAAAAAAGAAAAAAAAAAATATTTGGAGAAGGGGAAGGGAGAGAGAGAGAGGAGGGAGAGATGCATTCAGACGCCTGGGTTTGTAACATGAAAGAGGAGTAAAACCAAAGAGATTACTGCCATGGCTGGTTCATGTCAGAGGGTTGTTTTTAAAGCAAAACGAAACAGAACAAAAGCTGACTCTCTGAAAAATCTCTCTTTTGAGACCGTGAATTTTTTTTTTAATCATTCTGCCGTACTGCCCCTTCTCTACCTCCTCATCCTCCCTTCTCTCAGCATGCTCGACATCCTGTAGATGGGAGAAAGAAAATAGCAAGATATTCTAAACGTGAAAAAAAAAAAATTGCAACC
>JADBJO010001157.1:447500-452500 GCA_016801955.1 Conus betulinus | reverse complement strand
CTTTGGTGCAGAGTCCATTATCTATTCTCATATGCAAAAACGTAATTGTGTGTGTGTGTGTGTGTGTGTGTGTGTGTGTGTGTGTGTGTGTGTGTGTGTGTGTGTGTGTGTGTGTGTGTGTGCGTGCGTACATATCTGAGTGGGTACACACACACACACACACACACACACACACACACACACACACACACACCATATATATGTATGTATGTATATGTGTGTGTGTGTATGTATATATATATATATATATATATATATATATATATATATATATATATATATATATATGCACACACACATAGATAGATATTCTCATATCTGAAAGTCTAGATTCCGAAGCTACAAACACAAAACTGGTGCCCCTCACTTCCGACCCTCTCCATGTACCCCCCCCCCCCCCCCCCCCTTCCCATTTTGAGAAAAAAAAAGGGATTCAGTAATACAGCGTCATAGCTCTCTGAGTCATACTCACCGTTTCGTCATGGTAAATGAACTCGTAGCCCAACGTGTTGTCATCGAAATCGTTAGCGTTCACCACGTAGCTCTATGGATCCAGTGATGATAAGTAAAGGGAGTCAGTTCTTTCAAGCCATTTAAATAGGCACACACACACACACACACACACACACAGAGAACAGCAGAAATAATGTGTTGAAATAGATGACATTATTTTGAAAAATAATTGTACGTACTACGAAAGATTGTTGCTGTGGAGATTATATCATTTGTCACTGATAAGGAAGCAAAACGAAACTAGATGATATGCTAGATTCGATGATTTTTATCTGAAAAAAAAACAAACAAACAAAACAAACGAACACAAAACTTAACCTAAACATTCTTCTGAAAGAAATGGACTAAAGGCATAATTTGGAGAAACACAGAACTGTGCAAACTGCCGTACAAATGAGTCCCATAATGTTTACAGAGGATTAATCCTATTAAAGAAAAAATGAAATGAAATAAGAAAGGTACCCTGTTACTTTCTTTTTCCCTTTCCTGTATACATGCCGTCTGCTGTCTTGATGGAATATTATTAATATGGTTCTCTCTACGCGCGCGCGCGCGCGTGATCTAAATGTCATGATGAATGTATTTGTGGTGAGCGTTTTCTCTCTCTCTCTCTCTAGATGTCATGATGTATACGTGGTGAGAATGTATGAATTGGTTCATAAGTTTGTTTGGCGTTTCTAGCACTGTCACTCACTTTGTTTAAACAAATGTGGAAGGGCATTTTAGGGGAGTGCAAATCCTGATCAGGTCCAAGGGAAGCTAGCCCTACCCTTCAGTTAGGATCCTTAGGAAAGCGTTGGGAGCGGGAGATAGAGGGGGGAGGAGTATAGAAGAAAAAGAAACACCCGAAGGTCCTGGGGAGGGACCCAAAGAAGCACTGTCTTCACCTGCTTTTTGAGCAGTCCTGTACCACCCTTGGAGGCCTGCGCTGTGTTGACGATGGGTACAGGCACGCGCAGGACACTCCATTAAGATATCAAGGGACATAACTGCTCCAGAACAGACGTAAATCAGACTACAGGATGCAACTCATTGCAGCCTTAAAGTAGCGTCCCCATGGGTGTACCATCCTGTATTTCATGACTTTAATTTTATATCAGCGGAATGACTACGTAGAGGTGGGAGTTTGCCGTAGTATTAAAGATAAGTAATGTTGTGAGTACGCAAGCATTTCCTTTTTATTTTTTATTTTTTCTATTGTTCTCTTTTTTCTTATATAATTGTAATATTAATTATTATTATTATCATTATTATTATGTTATTATTTATTATTATATATTACTATTATATATTATTATTATATTATTATTATTATCACTTTTGTGTTGTCGATTTATGTACGCAAGTCAGTTCAAATGATTGACGGCAATTTTAAATTTTGTCGCCAGGGGAAGGTACAGTAGGTGCGAACTTGAGTTATTTCCCTTGTGTGTTTGTTTCTTTGCTTGTTCGTTTTGAGTAATAGGACACGAAACGTACAATGTGTCAACGTCTCGATCATTAGAAACTTTTAACATTCCATGAAAGTATACAACTTCATAGATGAGTATTGTGGAGGATTTATTATGATCCCGCCGAAGGCATTAGGCTATAGGTCTGCCTTTGAGAGAGAGAGAGAGAGAGAGAGAGAGAGAGAGGAGAAGAGAGAGAGAGAGAGAGAGAGAGAGAGAGAGAGAGAGAGAGTTCCGATTTTCAATATACACGTGTGTGTGTGTGTGTGTGGTGTGTGTGTGTGTGTGTGAGAGAGAGAGAGAGAGAGAGAGAGAGAGAGAGAGAGAGAGAGAGAGAGAGAGAGAGAGAGAGAGAGAGAGAGAGACTCAAGATAATTTATTTACGTTTTAGGCCATAGCCCCTCGTGAAGGGGATTGCGGGTTAATTACAGTCATCTTAGTACCTGAGCAACTGCACGCAAACATAACAAATACATATTCGAAATAATACTTTATGACAGAATACACGATCGCGACTTGAATGCTTTGAATAAATAAATTGACAAATTTTTAACAGTTTGCTCATGAGTACATGCCATAAGAAGAGCCAATCTAAACTGGCTTGGGAATTTATAAAACTTGATTGGTATATACTGAGCTCTTAGTTTGTGCAATGCAGGACAACACAACACAAAATGCACTTCATTTTCTGTATCCTTTCTACAAAGTGGACATATCAAATCTGCTTCACTATGAGAACGATAACGGTAATAATGGTCGGCAATTTCAGAAATACCAAGTCTGAATTTAGTTGTTATATATTTTATATGTATAAGAGAGAGAGAGAGAGAGAGAGAGAGAGAGAGAGAGAGAGAGAGAGAGAGAGAGAGAGAGAGAGAGAGCAGGCATGATAAAACGGACAGACTTTCAAACAGACTTACAATAAAGATGAAAACGATGAAACCACACAGCAGCATCATGTACAGACGACAGAATGGGCAGCACCGCACCGCTGAAAAAACAGGACACACAGAATCCGCGTGCATTGAACCCACTTCTCAAAACTTTATACTTATGCGAGAGTGACGTAATGCATGATAGGAGCACGTGATCTGTGAGCAACACGTGCTGTGTCTTTATAAATTCCAGTCTGTGTTAAACGTAGAAACACCTGACCGACAGACACACGTGCTGACAGCTGAAGTTGTAGCCCGAAATAAACTTACATGTTTTGTTTTTTTTCCATTGTGTGTGTACAGTAGTAGTAGTAGTAGTAGTAGTAGTAGTAGTAGTAGTAGTAGTAGCATTTTTGTTTGACGTCTTTTCACAAACTGATGTGATAATTGAGGAGACGCTAATAGTATTGATTTTACTTGTGTGCACCAATGACTTACAGTAGTTGCTAAATTACGAGCGAAGTTTTTCTCTTTTTTTTCTCGGGGGGGGGGGGGGGGGGGGGGGGGGGGGGGGGGGGGGGGGGGGGGGGGGAATTGTTGGTACACTGCTGATCTGGGCTTCCTATTGCAAATACACGTGTTTATACTGACTGTTCCGTGACATCGGCTTGATGGTCGGAATGACACGATAAAATGCTTAGACAGACAAGAAGAGATCTCCACATCTGATCTTAATCCTGGCCAACAGGGCAGAGGCCTAGTGTGTGTGTTTCTTGTAAATGATCCCTTCTTTATTTTCGTCCGCACCGTACTCTTTTTCGTTGTTTTTTTTTTTTTTTTTTTTGTTAGTTTGTATTTTGTGATAGGCCTGTGCAGATCACATCCACGCAGGAACGGATCCAGGGGTAAGGGGGTGGGGGTGGGGAGGAAAGGATAGGATTTCTGAAAAAGAAACACACTCAAAAAATTTTCTTTTTTTTTTTGAGAAAGAAGGAAAGTCGGATGTTTTTAATACACTAAGAAGAAGTAATTGTTCGTGCCTTTGTGAAATATCTTGTTGGGTGAGATTGCATCTGACAGGCCCGTTTTGGTAGTCGGGAAGACACCTTCACCCCATTCACCTCTTCTCCCACCTCCTCGCCTTTATGAAATTTTCGTTCCTTAAAAAAATGTGTGTTTAAAGTAAAAAAATTTGGAAACCAAACTGGAAAAAAAAAACGTGATCCGCACCTGTTTGCCCTCTTCTGTACGCTGGATAACGAAGTAAGTCGTGGTAGGAGAAGGTGAGAGTAGTGTTCTCTTGGCTGGAGCCCCTGAAGAACAAGATTTTTTTTTCACTCCAAAGCGTGCATAGACTAGAATCAGGTTGTTCTTGTTGTTCTTCGATGGCTGGCAGGTTGTCAGATTTGTATTCAAACTGGAGTTGACTCATGTCAATGTGGAGGCTTTTGCTGGCAGGCTTGTCTTCTCTCATTATTATCATTATTGTTGTTGTTGTTTTTCCCTACCGTCATCAATATTATCGTCACTATTATTGTTACTACTGTCACTATGTTCCTATAACTCTCCTCTAAACCCTCTCCTTTCTCCTCTTCTGTCAGTATAGTTGCTATCATTACTGTAACTACTATTATCATATTTATGCTAAAAGCAGTGGTAGTAATCCTTCCTTTATCATTTTTGTGGTATTTGTTTTTGATCATCATCATCATCATCATTATTACTATTTTTTACTATCATTGTATTATTATTATCATTATCATTATTACCATTATTACTATCATTACATCATTATTTATTATTATCATCATTATTTTACTCGCATTGTCTCCCTTTCCAGCAGCCTCGTTTCCATTCGACACCCACCTTGCCTCCCATTTGAGGAGATATGTGACTGTCCATGTTCGTGCTTCGTTTTGACTGTGACTGCTTTAATGATGGTCACGTGTTCTGCGCAGAACAAAAGGTCAGCAAAATATTTCAAAACGAAGGCAAAATTTGGACAACTAACAATACACACAAATACAGGCATAGAGAACAAGTGGAAAGGGACAAACATGGCGGCTTTGGCGGAAGTATGGCAATTTATAAAACAGCGTTGGCAGTTAAAAGGAATTTCATTTTAGTCTCTTGTTTTTTTTCTATTTTAGTCTTTTTTTTC
>JADBJO010001157.1:437500-442500 GCA_016801955.1 Conus betulinus | reverse complement strand
AGGAGGAGAAGAGGAGGAGGAGGAGGAGGAGGAGAAGAGCAGGAGGAGGAGGAGGAGGAGAAGAGAGAAGAGGAGGAGGAGAAGAGGAGGAGGAGGAGAAGAAGAGGAGGAGGAGGAGGAGGAGAAGAAGAGCAGGAGGAGGAGGAGGAAGAGGAGAAGAGGAGGAGGAGGAATAGCAGGAGGAGGAGGAGGAGGAGAGAAGAAGAGCAGGAGGAGGAGGAGGAGAAGAAGAGCAGGAGGAGAAGAAGGAGGAGGAGGAGGAGAAGAGGAGGAGGAGGAGGAGGAGGAGGAGGAGAGAGCAGGAGGAGGAGGAGAAGAGCAGGAGGAGGAGGGAGGGAGAAGAAGAGCAGGAGGAGAAAGAAGAGCAGGAGGAGGAGGAGAAGAGCAGGAGGAGGAGGAGGAGGAGGAGAGAAGTGCAGGAGGAGGAGGAGGAGGAGAAGAAGAACAGGAGGAGGAGGAGGAGGAGGAGGAGAGGAGGAGAGGAGGAGGAGGAGAGGAGAGGAGCAGGAGGAGGAGGGGGAAGAGGAGAAGAGGAGGAGGAGGAGGAGGAGAAGAGCAGGAGGAGGAGGAGGAGGAGGAGGAGGAGGAGGAGAAGAGCAGGAGGAGGAGGAGGAGGAGGAGAGGAGAAGGAGGAGGAGGAGGAGGGAATAGCAGGAGGAGGAGGAGGAGAAGAGAGCAGGAGGAGGAGGAGGAGAAGAAGAGCAGGAGGAGAAGAAGGAGGAGGAGGAGGAGAAGAGCAGGAGAGGAGGAGGAGGAGGAGGAGGAGAAGAGAAGGAGGAGGAGGAGGAGGAGGAGAAGGAGGAGAAGAAGAAGAGCAGGAGCAGGAGGAGGAGAGAGGAGCCGAGCAGGAGGAGGAGGAGGAGGAGGAGGAGGAGGAGGAGAATAGCAGGAGGAGGAGGAGGAGAAGAAGAGAGGAGGAGGAGGAGGAGGAGGAGAAGAAGAGCAGGAGAGGAGAAGAAGGAGGAGGAGGAGAGGAGGAGGAGGAGGAGGAGGAGGAGGCAGAAGAGCAGGAGGAGGAGGAGGAAGAGGAGAAGAGGAGGAGGAGGAGAGATATCAGGAGGAGGAGGAGGAGGAGGAGGAGAGCAGGAGGAGGAGGAGGAGAGAGAGGAGGAGGAGGAGGAGGAGGAGAAGAGGAGAAGGAGAAGAGCAGGAGCAGGAGGAGGAGGAGGAAGAGCAGGAGGAGGAGGAGGAGGAGAAGGAGAGCAGGAGAAGGAGGAGGAGGAGGAGAAGAAGAGCAGGAGGAGCGAAGAGCAGAGAGGAGGAGGAGGAGAGGAGGAGAGCAGGAGGAGGAGGAGGAGGAGAGGAGGAGGAGGAGAAGAAGAAGAGCAGGAGCAGGAGGAGGAGAAGAAGAGCAGCAGGAGGAGGAGGAGGAGGAGGAGGAGAAGAGCAGGAGGAGGAGGAGGAGGAGAGGAGGAGGAGGAGGAGGAGAGGAGGAGGAGGAGGAGGAGGAGAATAAGAGCAGGAGGAGAAGAAGAGCAGGAGGAGGAGGAGGAGAGAGGAGGGGGAGAAGAGGAGAAGAAGAGCAGGAGGGGAGGAGGAGGAGGAGGAGGAGGAGGAGGAGAAGAAGAAGAGCAGGAGCAGGAGGAGGAGAAGAAGAGCAGGAGGAGGAGGAGGAGGAGGAGGAGAGGAGGGGAGGAGAGGAGGAGGAGGGGCGAAGAAGAAGAGCAGGAGCAGGAGGAGGAGAAGAAGAGCAGGAGGAGGAGGAGGAGGAGGAGAAGGAGTAGGAGGAGGAGAGGGAAGGAGGAGGAGAAAGGAGGAGGAAGGCAGGAGGAGGAGGAGGAGAGGCGGAGTAGTAGAAGGATATCAGTACTCAACATTGCTCATTTTGTACCGGCCTGTCCTTTTCCTTTTTCCAATCTCCAGTAAGCAAGCATGGGAAGTGTTAATCACTGTCGAGGCAACAACCCGGGAGGACTCCTACACCCTCTCAACCAGCGGGGGTACGGGGGAGGGGGGGGGGGGTGTCCCTGTTGCCCTCTGTCAGCAGGATAAGGACAGGCCTGTCCACTCCACGCTGTGATCCCCCCACACCCACCCCCAACTTCTTCCTCTGCCGGACTCCTCTTCGCCCCCAGTAACCCACCTGACCGTTTACTTGATACTGGGTAATATTAACCTTTCTCTCTCCCCTCCCCTTCAATCGCCCCCCCCCCTCCCTGACTCTCTCTCTCTCTCTGTGTCTCTCTTTCTCTCTGCCTCTCTGTCTCTCTCTGTCTCTGTTTGACAATGTTCCTCTGTCACTGTCTGTCTGTCTGTCTGTCTCTCTCTCTCTCGATCAATACTTTTCTCAAAAGTCTGTTGTTCACATCTTTTTGTTATTTTTGTCCTTTCCCGTGTTTTCATCGTGAAAATTTGCTGTGCCTGTGATTTTTTTGTTTGTTCACGTAGTCCTTCAAAAGGGGCCATGGCCTATTGAATAAATCACCATCCATTCATCCATCTCTCTCCTCCCTCTGTGTGTGTGTGTGTGTGTGTGTGTGTGTGTGTGTGTGTGTGGTGTGTGTGTGTGTGTGTGTGTGTGTGTGTGTGTGTCTGTCTGTCTGTCTCTGTCTCTCTCGCTATCCCTGTTTATCAGTCAGTCAGTCAGTCAGTCAGTCCGTCTGTCTGTCTGTCTGTCTGTCTGTCTGTCTCTGTTTCTGTTTCTGTTTCTGTTTCTCTCTCTCTCTCTCTCTCTCTCTCTGGTGACTTACTTCCAGAAATTCCCGATGACAGTTTATTAGCGCAGCTTTCGTGTTGTTCTCGACGTGGGAGAGAAATAACACTCTTGGGACTCCTCCACCAGAACCACCAGCAAGTCCTACACTTAACAGCGTCATTATTGTTACAGCTCTGCCGACCGCCAGGGGTCATATTGGAGTTTGAAACACACACACACACACACACACACACACACACACACACACACACACACACACACACACACGCACGCACACACACACACACACACACACACACACACACACACACACACACCACACACACACAGAGGTCCTACCTACAATAGATCCACAGACACCATCACATGACGCAGTATGCGGAAGTCGTTTTATTTCCTAAACCACCAGAAAGGATTGGATGTTGGTTAATATGTGTAATATAGCATAAATATACGACGTAGTATATGGTAGTATGGTATGGTATGGTATGGTATGGTATGGTATGGTATGGTATGGTATGGTGTGTGCTATGCTATGCTATCGTACGGTTCAGTATGGTATAGCAATGCAATGTAGCACAGTATAGAATAGTTAAGTATAGAACGGTTCGGTACAGCACAGTATAGAATACAATGGAATAGTACAGTATAGAACAGTACCGTACAGAATAGTCTGATATAGAAAAAAATTATACGGTACAGTAGAGTGTAGTAAAATGTGATATTACATAGTATAGTACAGTATAGCACCGGTACATTACAATATACGATAGTATAACATTGTATGGCATCGCATCGTATTCCATTGTATCGTGTGGTACAACATAGTGCAACACATTACGGTTCAGTACAGTACAGTACAATACACCACAGTATAATGTAGTACAGTGCAGTACCAAATGGTATATTGTGATATGGTATAGTAGAATAAAATACCGTGCGGTACAGTACAGCACACCACAGCATAGTAAAGTACTTCACAGCATAAGATAGTATAGCACAGTACAGTACATCATAGTACTGTTAGTATAGTACAGTACAGTGTTGCAATGTTAAGTACACTGTAACATAGTCCTGTATAAAATACTCTAGTACAATGTAGTGTAATACAATAGAATACAGTACAGTACAGTACGGCACAGCACAGTGCAGTACGAGTCGGTGAAGCAAAGCACAGGACAGTATAGTGCAGCACAGCAAAGTGTAGCATGGTACAGCACAGTACAGTAAAAGTCGTGCAGTGTTGTATATAGTGCAGTCTAGTGTAGCAGAGTCAAGGACAGTACAGTATCCAACTTTCAGCCCCTGGTCAAAGCGCAGACTCTCTACGCATGAAATGTTTATTCAACACGAGTCAGCTGTGATGGATAGGACACGTCATTCTCTATCTGCGGAGGACAGCAAGATCCCCCCTCCCTCCCCCCTGACACTGAAGGCCAAGCAGAAGACTAGCAGCATGGGCATTTTCAGCCAGGGACAGCTGGAGAAGCCGTGCCATCAGGACACGCAGAGTGACGACTGGATCAGAGCCAGTGGCATTCCGGCGGAGAACAACAGGAGTAAGTGGGGCCCTGCCCCACCGTGTGCCGCAAAGACAGGTCTCAACTCACACACCAGGGGCGTATTTCAGCTGGCGGCTGTGACCTGCCTGCCTACACGTCGGTCAAGGCGACAGGAGATTCCACCAACACAGCATAGCATAGCACAGCATAGCACAGCACAGCACAGCACAGCACAGCACAGCACAGCATAGCATAGCATAGCATAGCATAGTACAGTATAACATAGTACAGTATAGTACAGCACAGTATAGTATGGTGTAGTATAGTACAGTACGGTATAGTATAGTACAGTACAGTTTAATATAGCATAACAGAGCATAGTAGTATATAGTATAGTATGTAGTAGTATAGTGTAGTATAGTTTAGCACGACAAAGCATATCATAGCACAGCATGGCGTAACATAGCAAGCACAGTGTAGCACAGCACAGCATAGTGTAGCACAGCATAGCACAGCATAGCATAGCACAACATAGCAGAGCACAGCACAGGATAGCACAGCATAGCGTAACATAGTGAACACTGCACAGCACAACACAACATAGCAGAGCAGAGCATAGCATAGCATAGCATAGGATAGGATGGGATAGGATAGACGGCACAGCATAGCATAGCAGAGTACAGTGCAGTCTGGTGTAATATTATACGGTACTATACGGTAGGGTAGGGTAGGGTAGGGTAGGGTAGGGTAGGGTAGGGGTAGGTAGGGGGTAGGGTAGGTAGGGTGTGTAGGAGTATGTATGGTATAATATAGTGTAATGCAGTGTAATACAGTATAGTGTA
>JADBJO010001157.1:405000-425000 GCA_016801955.1 Conus betulinus | reverse complement strand
CAACTCACAGGACACATCATCACCCTCTGCATCAACACACAGGACACATCATCACCCTCTGCATCAACACACAGGACACACATCATCACCACACAGGACACATCATCACACCCTCTGCATCAACTCACAGGACACATCATCATCATCACCCTCTGCATCAACACACAGGACACATCATCACCCTCTGCATCAACACACAGGACACATCATCATCACCCTCTGCATCAACACACAGGACACATCATCACCCTCTGCATCAACACACAGGACACATCATCACCCTCTGCATCAACACACAGGACACATCATCACCCTCTGCATCAACTCACAGGACACATCATCATCACCCTCTGCATCACACACACAGACACATCATCACCCTCTGCATCAACTCACAGGACACATCATCATCACCCTCTGCATCAACACACAGGACACATCATCATCCTCTGCATCAACTCACAGGACACATCATCACCCTCTGCATCAACACACAGGACACATCATCACCCTCTGCATCAACACACAGGACACATCATCACCCTCTGCATCAACACACAGGACACATCATCACCACACACAGGACACATCATCACCCTCTGCATCAACTCACAGGACACATCATCATCAGCCTCTGCATCAACTCACAGGACACATCATCACCCTGTACACCAACACACAGGACACATCATCATCACCCTCTGCATCAACACACAGGACACATCATCACCCTGTACACCAACACACAGACACATCATCATCACCCTGTACATCAACACACAGGACACATCATCACCCTGTACATCAACACACAGGACACAACATCACCCTGTACACCAACACACACAGGACACATCCTCACCAAGTCCATCACACAGGACATGACAAATCATCACCAAATTCAACACACAGGACACATCATCATTCAGTACGTAAACATACAGGACATCATTTAGTTCATCAAGACAGATAAACAAACATTCACCCTATCAATTCAAAGGACAAAGCATCACCCATTAAATCAACGTACGGTACAAAATCACTACAGCAACATACAAGACAGATCATCACCTACCACATCAATACACACACGTCCCCGTAATCACCGTCCCCGTATGTCAACACTGTAAACAAAATCCCCACATCACACACAGGACAAACCATCACTCCCTGATGTCAACACACAAGACAAAATCCCTACACAACTCACAGGACAAATCATCGTCCCTTTATGTCAACACACAAGACAAAATCCCCACATCAACACACAGGACAAACCATCACTCCCTGATGTCAACACACAAGACAAAATCCCTACATCAACACGGAGCAGATCAATACCCACAGCATCAACATACAGAACAGATCACCATCACCCACATCAACATCATCCGCTCCATCAACATGCAAGATAAATTGTTATCCAGCACATCAGCACACAGAACAAATCAGCATCCACTACATCAACATCATCCACTAAATCAAATTGTCGTCCAGCACATCAACACACGGGACCAGTCACCTCACAATACATCAACATAGAGAAAAAGTATCATGCAATACTTCAGCTTACAGGACAAATTATCATTCAGTATATCGATACACAAGACAAATCACTACCTGGTACCCTGACATTATGGACAGATCATCGCCCAGTACATCAACACACAGGACAAATCATCACCCAGGAGGCCAACACACAGGACAAATCATCACCCAGTATGCTAACACACAGGACAAATCATCACCCAATAGGCCAACACACAGGACAAATCTTCACCCGGTATGCTAACACACAGGACAAATCATCACCCAGTATGCCAAGACACAGGAAAAATCATCACCAGTATGCCAAGACACAGGATAAATCATTACCCAGTATGCCAACACACAGGAAAAATCATCACCCTGTATGCTAACACACAGGACAAATCATCACCTAGTATGCCAAGACACAGGACAAATCATCACCCAGTATACCAACACACAGGACAAATCATTACCCAGTATGCCAAGCCAGAAACAAATCATCACCCAGTATGCCAACACACGGAACAAATCATCGCACAGTATGCGAACACACGGACAAATCATCACCCAGTATACCAACACACAGAACAAATCATCACTCAGTATGCCAACACAGGATAAATCAACACCAGTATGCGAACACACAGGACAAATCATCACCCAGTATGCCAACACACAGGACAAATCAACACCCAGTATGCCAACACACAGGACAAATCAACACCCAGTATACCCAACACACAGGGCAAAATCATCACCCAATATGCCAACACACACAGGACAAATCAACACCCCAGTATGCCAACACACAGGACAAATCAACACCCAGTATGCCAACACAGGACAAATCAACACCCAGTATGCCAACACACAGGACAAATCATCACCCATTATCCCAACACACAAGATAATTCATCATCCAGTATGCCAACACACAGGACAAATCAACGCCCAGTATGCCAACACACTGGGCAAATCATCACCCAATATGCCAACACACAGGAAAAATCAACACCCAATATGCCAACACACTGGAGAATCAACACCCAATATGCCAACACACAGGACAAACCAACAACAAGTATGCCAACACACAGGACAAATCAACACCCAGTATGCCAACACACAGGACAAATCAACACCCAGTCTGCCAACACACTGGGCAAATCATCACCCAATATGCCAACACACAGGACAAATCAACACCCAGTATGCCAGCACACAGGACAAATCAACACCCAGTATGCCAACACACTGGGCAAATCATCACCCAATATGCCAACACACAGGACAAATCAACACCCAGTATGCCAACACACCGGGCAAATTCAGAACTGTATCCTGCCCTCGACATGGGAACAAATACAAACAGTCACCGGGACTTACCAGAAACAATACAGCGAGAACTTAACGACTAAATATGATCAGAAAAGATATCCTTAACGTTTGACCCAAGTCAAACAACGCATGACTTAAGACTGCTTTCTTCACTGACTGCAGACACTGCAGGGACTTCGGAGGAACAGAAGCGAACAGCAGCTGATAAACATAAAAAAACCCCGCCATGATCTTTGAAGATGATACATCATTGTACACCATATGATTCCATCCCACTGTGGGGTCACTGGGTCACCGAGTCAGACAGCAATATGGAACAGGTCAGCCACCCAGTGACCTACACAGAGAGGCCAGAACTGTCATCCACATCCGGTGGAGGAGAAGGCTGGGTGTAGACAGTAGTACTGATCCAATCCGTCAGCTCCAGAGATAGTAGCAAGCAATCCTATTCAGACTGCTAACTGGCCACTCCCGACTGCTGAGCCACCTCAGCCGAATTAAGATTGCCCACACAGATGAAAGTCCGTAAGGCAGTGGATCTGAGACCCCAGAACACATCCTCCAACACTGTCCAGCCCATGATGTTCTACGGCGTCAAACCTGGCCAGAGGGCGCAGAACTGCACATGCAGCTTTGGGGCAACTGTCAAGAACCTCGAGAAGACTTGCGATTCATCGCAGCGACAGGATTGAAGATCTAACGCAAGCAAAACAATCGACCCTAGCAGATGTACGGCCATTAAGGACAACATTTATCCTATTTGTTTCGAAGATGAAGCGCATTTTGAATAGAAGAAACCTGAATTAAAAACTATAATTGTTTGATCTTCCTCACAATTGTTCATCTCCTAGGCCCATCCACTGTTACGTGAGCTGGGTCAGGGCCCAATCTCCGCAGGTTTTCTAAAGAAACGTTTGTCCAAAAGCACTAGACTGCCATCCGCTATTACTGTACCTTCGTCTCTTCATTATCCGCATTTTTTATTCTTCATTTTGCTTTTTTAGTTTTCAGCTGGCTAACCTTTTTTCCCCCCGCCTCTCTCTTCGGATTTCTATGAAAAAGTTTACGAGCAATTTGTTTAGCTTCCTTGCATTCTTTGTTAAACCAGGAGGCCCCTCTATTCTTACAATCAATGCCTGCTCTCAATCGCTTCTTGATGCATGATGATAGATGTAAAGACGTCCTACAAATATCGTGAAGGCTGGTCTGTGTTTATTTTTTCTCAATCTCATCAAAACCTTGACGAAGCCCCTCGTCCATTTCAGCAGAGAAATTTTTTCAAGAGTTCCCTTTCGTTTCTTCCTCGCCCACATAGCTGAGAGAGAGAGAGAGAGAGAGAGAGAGAGAGAGAGAGAGAGAGAGAGAAGAGAGAGAGAGAAGAGGGAGAGAGAGAGAGAAGACAGAGACAGAGACAGAGAGAGAGACAGAGAGAGACAGAGAACACCAGAAGAAACAAACATCCATGCACGCACGCACTGCACACATACATGCAACACATGCATGCGCGCGCGGCGCACGCACACACACACACACACCACAAAACCCCACACCACACACACACACCACACACACACACACCCGCACAAACCCACAACCACACACCCTCACACACAGCACGCCACACACGCACCGCACCCCCACACACACACACACACACACAGACCCCAACACCACACACACTCATACACACACCACACACCCCACACACACCCCCGTCTAACCATCACTTAAGGTGAACATGAGCGTAAACACCGGCAGAACGAGCACACACGCATGCGCGGCGCGCGCGCGACTGCGCACGCGCGCGCACACAAAGGTGCAACACACACACACCACACACACCACACACCACATACACACACACACACACACAGAACAACACACCCACCCACACACGACACCAACACACACACACAACCATAACACAAGGCGCGCGCGTCACACGCACACCCGTCAAATATCACTTAAAGGGTGAACAGACGTACAAACTAAAGGCACAGAACACACACAAGGGCACATGCTCGCGCGCGGCCTGCGCATAGGCACGAGCGCACACAACCACACACAAAACACACCCACAAACAAACAGCACACACACAACACCACAACCACCACACACAACACAACCAATCACACACCTACACACACACACCCAACACAACACACACATACACTCTTACACACCGAACAAGACATGTAACAAGCTCCCAGCTGATAAATGACACTGCTCACTCTTTCCCTCTTTCGCCTTCGGTCTGCCAAAAGCTAAAAACTACACATCTTGCCGCGCGCACCGTCACATATCACTTAACACAACCGACAGACGTACAACCACAAACAACACAAACACGCACATTATCTCACCGCATATATTCATGTACACACAGTTGGGCTTGAAAGAACACGCCAACAAATTCACACACACTTTTTACCCTTTACAAGACTGACGCACCCATTAACACTTTAGCAGCTAACACGTGAACACACCACACAACACACACACACCACACACACAATATTGACCTTCATTCATTCGCCATCTTCTTGCACACAAGCCACAGAGCATCACAATTTTACATGTTCCGTCATGGTGCACTTGCCATTTAACACCCGTCTTCACTACTGTCAGTAACAAGGATCATCTCAAGGGGGTGAACATTGTTTCCATGTAAGTGTCTGACACATTTATTCAGCAACATCTGACGCCACATTCCCTGCCTTCAACGCTCAGGCCGTTGCTGACATGTCTCGCGCAATGGACACTGCACTGGCACAACTCCTACACGATGTTCCATCTGACTCAACACCATCACTCAACACCGCAAACACGGTCGTGGGGAACACGGAAGATTGGACAAAAGTTTTTCCATTACAACATAGTTTCAGGTTGACATTACACAGAGATTCAAGAGGGATTTTAACATGTTCGTCATTGAAAGAAAGGAATGTTTAATCGTGTTACTCTTTCCAAACTGGGGAACAAGGGGAAGGGACTCCAGGGGAGTCTGTTGTTCGTGCTGAGAAGATTGGCATGGTTCATTGTTGAATAGGCCCCTCTTTAAGCTACGCACAACTCAAGCACCAATAAATTTTTGGATGGTGTACAAAGGGACACTTTATTTACATAGCTTCAAGGCTCACTAGAACATCTTCAAGAAGACGCAAAGGGAAGTCTTTTACATGTTGCCCGCCAAGACGGGACTGACTTCGTTGGCACCTTTATTAGACATCTTGTGAGGCTTGAAGTCACAGGCAGGGACTCAAGCGGTGTCTTACAAAAGGGGGTGTTTTCCCCAAACATGGAAGTGTATCGTAGCGGCAGATTGCACAATAATGAAGTATTTGGGATTGTGTTGAGTGTCTGTGCCGCTGGGTTGCGCTGGCATAACAGAGATTCAAGGGTCATTTGTGGGGACTAAAGTTGGGGACACGACAGGGGGTGGGGGGGGGGTACTGGTTCGTCATGTGAAAGACTGGGACACTACAGCTTTTGCACATCACTCACGGCAAGTACCTTGGGCGCAAACACTGACAGCCCACACCCAATGGCGACACACACACAAAACACACACACAACGTGTTTGCCAGTGGAAGTGTTGAGTTGCCGCGTGCGTATATTCACACATAGGAAGAAAACTGAAGAAAGACACATTCAAGAAAAAAAATGAGTACGAAGAGTGGGGACAGGTATAGTTAACAAAGAAAAAATGTGGGCCGAAGAAATAGAAGAAGGGGAGTTTGGGGTATGAAAGAAAAAACACAAAAAACCTAAGAGACATCAGGTGCCATTTGAGAATCACAACATTTAGAGCTTGTTTACACCACAAGACACACCACACACACGTGTCCACACACAGGACAGATTGACAATTCATTACACATCTTCAGGTTGAGCAACGTGTGAGGCTGATTGTTGTAGATTTTCATAGGTGATTGGCCTGTGCTGAGGGGGCTAGAGTGGTTGTGGTCTTGTTAGTGGTGGACATGTTCGTCATCGGAATCTGAACAAAGTGGGGTCGGATTGTCAAAATTGAAGTTACACCAAGGACGTCAAGGGGTTCTGTTAACCTGGGTCAGTTCATAGAAATTAACCGTGAAAGATGGAGCATGGGTTGTCGTGGTACATCCACCCATGCTTTGGGTCTGCTTTGATGATCCATAACTAAGGGACTGTCCCTACGGTCGATTGGCTGTGGAACGGTTCGTGTGGCCTATGGAACCTTTAAGCTCATATTCCAAAGGCGGGCGATCGTATGACTTGAAAGCTCTTCAAAAAAGTTGGGGTCCGCTAGGTTGTCTAGACATGTTGTTGTTGAAATCACGGGTAACGTTCTCTTCCCCTTTTGTTGGTTGTATGGGTTTCAAGAATAGCTTCATAACAGGACAGGTGCAGTATGGCACACCCTGCAACCCGGGAGCCCCAACAACCAGGCTAAACATGTTTGCCACAGAACCACGCCCATTGAGTTTTCCTGTTGTTCACAGCTGTGCAACTTTCAAGCCCAGAACGGCTCAAGGGGTCTTACTGCCGTCGCTTTTTTGATGTATTTTGAGCGGGCAGAGTTGCAAACAGCCGCACTCCTGGCTTTTTTTGTGTATGGCCGTTGCCGACCAAGCTCCCCTTATTCATCGCAACCACACACACACACACCACACACAACACACACACAACACACACACCACACAAGCACACACAACACACACACACACACACAACACACACAAGACACCACACGCACACATGCGCCCACGCACGGACACGCACTGCACAACACACACCACCACACACACACACAGCCACACACAAACACACACACACACCCACCCACACACCACACACACACCACACACACACACAAGCGCGATTGCGTATATGCATGCATAGGAAAAGAAGAAAACTGACACAATTCAGAAAAAAAAATGAGTAGGAAGAAAGACAAAAAGACAAAAACAAAAAAAACAGAAAAAAAAAAGAAAAAAAAAAATAAAAGAGAAGGTTCAGTGGTGGGGTATTAAGAAGACGAAGAGACATTACGTGCCATTTGAAAGAAAAACATTTTTAATGCTTGTTTCATTTTTCTTACAACACACACACACACACACCACACACCACACACAATCACACCCACACACACATCACACACCACACACACACAGAGTTTCATTAGGCAGGCTGTTCGTTGTATGTTATTCATAGAGAGGGGGCCTGTGATGAGGTGGCTAGAGCACGTGAAAAAGAAGAGACGTTAGCGCTTACTAGTGGAACTGTCGGTCTCGGGTTTGAATCGCCCGTGGGGTCGGATTTTATTTTATTTCAATTTATTTTATTTCGTCTGGAAAACTACTTCTTCCACCTGATTCAGTTCAGAGAAAGTTAAGCCGGTGAAAGAACAGAGATGGGCTACGTCCTCCACCATGCTGTGCTCTAGCTCGATGATCCATAACACTTCACTGGCCCTACGGTCGATAGGCTGTGGGAACGTTCACCTGAAACCTTTAAGCTCAAATTCTAAAGGCTGGCGAGTCATATTACTTAGAAGCTCTTCAACATTCAGCTAGGAAGAAGAACAAACTTCCCGAAATCCGAACTTCCCCTTTTCCATAACTAAAAGTCTATCAAAATATGATCACTCGGAGTTCGCTAGCAGTTTAGGTGCAGTATGCTATTCCTTGACCGACATGCTCTTTTCTTATAGCTCCTGTCTCTTTGTGTGTGTTGTTTTTGTGTTCACTGAAAAGAAATGCTAATTTTACAATGTACAGTCATTGTGTACGATCTGATAAGAGAATAACACGGACACTCGAACTCAAATGAAAAAAAAAAAAGTGAGTCTATTTTAATTCTGTTTTTTTTTCCCCTGTGTTGCCTTCGCCTGGGATGTTATGTTTTCACATACATCCTGTTCTTGTTTGTTTGTTTGTCTGTCTTGTCAACAAAAAACTTCGAAACCATTTTAATCAAAGGATGGATCGTAGTCCAAGGACAAGCCTATTAACGTGTTGTTAAAGATTGAGTACGGTAACTCTTACTCCGAAGAGAGAGAGAGAGAGAGAGAGAGAGAGAGAGAGAGAGAGAGAGAGAGAGAGAGAGAGAGAGAGAGAGAGAGAGAGAGAGAGAGAGAGAGAGATAGAGAGAGAGGAGGAGAGAGAGAGAGAGAGAGCTTACTTGTTCTTAATTACTAATTACTGGTCCCTGCCTCATTTAAGATTTCCTATTGTATGTTGGTCAGACCCGTGATGTGGGTCTATCTCGAGCAGCAGATACAAACATTGGTGCAGCAAGATCTTTACACATTTTCCGCTGAACATCAATATCAATTCATTCTCACAAATAAATAACTATCGATAAAGTTATGTTTTATTGTTTCATATTTTTTCCACATTCTCTTTGAAAAGAAACTCACAGACAACCAATCAACCAGTCAATAAGCAAAAACCAACTGACCAACCAATGAACCATGCAGCCAGCCAACCAACCAACCAGTCAACCAGGCAATAATGTATAATACTTATATAGCGCATTTCTTGTTATACAACTCAATGCGCTTACATCCACCATTTGCACTTATTCATACAATATTCATGCACACAGCAAAAAGAAAATACACAATGGCAAACGCACCTACATGCATAAACTGCCTCACCGGACTAGTTGTGGAGGAATTTAGGAGAGAGACCTAGTCATCTACAGAAGAGAATAGGCTTTTTTGAAGAGGTAAGTTTTGAGCTGAGATTTAAAAGAAGAAAGAGTAGGCTGATTACGAAGGTCTTCAGGGAGGGAGTTCCAAATAGAAGGTGCTCTAAAACTGAAGGCTCTTTCGCCAACAGATTTCAGAGAACGCTTAGGGATTTTCAAAAGTTTTTGTGAAGAAGAGCGAAGGGTACGAGAGCTTTGGTAGGTGCAGAGAGAAGAAGAGAGATAGTGAGGAAGAGATTCATTGAAGTGGCGGAAAGCAAGAACTGCCAGTTTAAATTGCCACCGATACTGTATGGGAAGCCAGTGCAGTTCGATCAGCATGGGAGTGATGTGCTCACACCTACTCCTCTTCAAAAAAAGTCGTGCAGCGCTATTTTGGACTCTCTGCAGCGAGCAATCTGTTCTGCAGGAAGCCCAGCATAAACAGAGTTGCAGTAGTCCAGTCTTGACATCACCGTGGCACAGACTAGCCTGACAGCTACTTCCCTGGTTATAAAGCGTCGGATGGAAGCAATACGTTTCAGCTCTAAAAAGGATGAGCGCGACAGACTACAGATATTTGATTCTGCATGGTCAGACACTGGTCAATGGTAACACCAAGGTATTTGACAGAATGAAAAGGCAATTCAGTGCTATCAACAACAATTGACTCTGACTCAACGAGTTTGAGGCAGGAGGAGGTTCCAACGGGCATGACTTCAGTCTTTTCACATTATCCAGCCAGGCTGCCAACCAGCCAACCAACCAACCAGTCAAACAAATATGTAGCCAGCCAGCCAACCAATTTACCAACTAACCAACCAGCCAACTATCCGTCCATCCAGCTAACCAGCCTTTCAACCAGGCAACTAACACACATTGATTACACAGGCAGCCAATCTATCAACTAACCAAGCATCCATCCATCCAGCCAACTAGTCTACCAGCCAACCAGTCAAACAGTATTCGGCCAGCCAGCTAGCCAGTTTACCAACCAACCGAACAGCCAGCCAACTTAACGGCCAACCAACCAATCGACCAACCCATCCAATCACCCAACTAACTAATTAATAACCAACCAACCTACCAACGAATCAGGCAGCCAACCAACCAATCAACCAACCAATCAATCAACCAACCAATCAATCAACCAACCAAGCAACCAACCGCGTAACCAACCAAGCAACCAACCGCGTAACCAACCAAGCAACAAACCGACAATAACCAAACAACCCATCAGCTAGCTAACCAACCAGCCAACAAATCCATCAGCCAGTCAGTCAACCTACCCACCCAACCAACCAACCAACAAGCCAACCAATCCATCAGCCAGCCAACCAACCAGCCAAGCGACTAATCACCAGCTACCAACTAATCACCCAGCGATTTAACTTACAGAGAACAGGAGGATGAGGATAGGGAGATAGCGCAACATGGCAGATGATGGCTGTTTGAAAGCGGATCACTGGCCACTGACCACAGGCTCTCAGCCACTACACTTCGTCCAGATTCAGGATGACCAAATGACCTCCATTACTGCGTGATGGACGATCTTTGACCTTGGAAGAAAGTTCTTGACGTACTTGTATAGTTTGTTCCCTTTCAATTGATTACTGAAATGTCTCTGATGGGAAAAAAAGGGAAGGAGTTATTGTATGGTTTGTTCCCCTTCAGCTGACTACTAGAATGTCCTGCATGAGAGAGAGAGAGAGAGAATGCGAATGCGAATGCGAATATTTATTCAGATTAAGGCCATAGCCCATACTGAAGGGGTAGTACCCGCAATATACATGATATCAATTACCGAAATGAAGGAAAATGACAAAAGAAAGCAAGTACATATGCATCATACAATGTTTTTAGGAATACACAGTACGTAACCTCTGTTGTGCTTCATAAATGTACAGAGCAAGGTTAAAGAAAAATGTCTTCATTTCTTGACGCCAGGAGTAAATTAACTCTGAAAATACAAGGGTCAGAATAAAACTTTGGCTTTATGAATTTTATCCTTAGGTCATGAAAAGCAGGACAGCAAAATAGAAAATGGATTTCATCTTCCTTGGCCAGGTTACATAAACGGCATGTCAGTTCATTATCACTCACAGCACTGTATCTGAAACGGTGACAAGCTATATCAGAAACACCAAATCTAAACTTGCTTAGCGCACTTTTAATATATCTGTTCATATCCATTTTAATGTATGGCTCTATCACATTACCAGAGAGAGAGAGAGAGAGAGAGAGAGAGAGAGAGAGAGAGGAGAGAGAGAGAGAGAGAGAGAGAGAGAGAGAGAGAAGGGCTGTCCTATTTCTATCCTAGCAACAATTTTTGTTTGTCGTTTTTTTTTCTTTCTTATTCTATCTAATATCTCACTATCTAAACAACAGCGTTCTCTCTCTCTCTCTCTCTCTCTCTCTCTCTCTCTCTCTCTCTCTCTCTCTCTCTCTCTCTCTCTCTCTCTCTCTCTCTCTCTCTCTCTCTCTCTCTCTCTCTCTACATCTGGCTAAACCCATCAGCACCACCTGTCTCCTTTCTTTCTTTTTTCGTGGCTGACTAATCCGATAGCATTTTTCTGTCTTCTTTTCCTTTTTTTCTCGCACTTGGCTATATTGAGAACATCTCTCTCTCTCTCTCTCTCTCTCTCTCTCTCTCTCACAACACACACACACACACACACACACACACACACACACACACACACACACACACACACACACACACACACACACACACACACACACACACACATCCTGCTCTTTCAGTAGTAATTAGCTGTTTCTGTCTTTTTTTTCAGATATTTTGCTATCCTGACAGAATATTCTACCTTTTCCTTTCTTTTTTTTACTTTCCTTTTCTTTTAGCTTGCCATACTTGCACAATTTTCTTTTTTCTTTTTTCCCCTTTCCTGTACAACGCCATCTGAACAACAGTATTCTGTCCATATTGCCTTCTTTATTTTTTCCCCTTCAGTTTGAAGGAAAATTTTCAATTCACCTTGTTTCATGAAACTAGCCATACAGGAGAAAAAACCGTAGACCTCTTTCAGATTTACTGATAAGAACGGCCCTACCGCCTTTCCTAATTGAAGTGTTGCATAATTTCTGAATCTGTGTTTGTGTTTGTATGGTACCTATTTATGACACCGGCATTATGTCTTTGGTGTATGGAACAATACTGTACTGTCATGTATCATACTTGACTCTGTTGTCCTTCCTGAACCGTGTTATGTTGTACTGTAATGTACTGTACACATGTACTGTCTTGCCTTGCCCTGTGTGTACTGCATTGTCCCGTCCTGTACTGTGCTGTACTGCTCTGAACCGTGTGTGAAGTGTCCGGTCCTGTAGAGTGTGTACTGTCGTACGCGGTACTGTACTATCCCGCACTGTATTGTAATCCCCTGTATTTTCTTGTGCCATGGGCATTGTCCTGAACAGTGCTGTACGTACTGTCCTGAGGTGCACTGTGCAATACAGTACTGTTCTATAATGTCCTGCATTGTGCTGTGTTGTGATGCACTATCCTGCACTGTGTTGATTTGTCATGCACTGTCCTGTCACATGCTGTGTTGTCGTGCCATGCACTGTCCTGTAATGTGCTGTGTTGTCGTGTCATGCACTGTCCTGTAGTGTGCTGTGTTGTCATGCACTGTCCTGTAATGTGCTGTGTTGTCGTGTCGTGCACCTTCTGTAATGTGCTGTGTTGTCCACCTTTTGTAATGTGCTGTGTTGTCATGCACTGTCCTGTAATGTGCTGTGTTGTTATGCACTGTCCTGTAATGTGCTGTGTTGTCATACACTGTCCTGTAATGTGCTGTGTTGTCATGCACTGTCCTGTAATGTGCTGTGTTATCATGCACTGTCCTGTAATGTGCTGTGTTGTCGTGTCGTGCACCTTCTGTAATGTGCTGTGTTGTCGTGTCGTGCACCTTTTGTAATGTGCTGTGTTGTCATGCACTGTCCTGTAATGTGCTGTGTTGTCATGCACTGTCCTGTAATGTGCTGTGTTGTCATGCACTGTCCTGTAATGTGCTGTGTTGTCATGCACTGTCCTGTAATGTGCTGTGTTGTCATGCACTGTCCTGTAATGTGCTGTGTTGTCATGCACTGTCCTGTAATGTGCTGTGTTGTCATGCACTGTCCTGTAATGTGCTGTGTTGTCATGCACTGTCCTGTAATGTGCTGTGTTGTCATGCACTGTCCTGTAATGTGCTGTGTTGTCATGCACTGTCCTGTAATGTGCTGTGTTGTCATGCACTGTCCTGTAATGTGCTGTGTTTGTCTTGACTTAAGGCTCTGTGTGATGTTCTTTACCGTGCTGTTATGTCCCACACGGTCCTATTTTACCCTATACTGTAACATGCCCTGATGCCCTTTCTTGCCCAGCAATGTATACATGTGGTACAATGTTCTGTAATGCCCTGTTACGTTCTGTATCGCCCTGTACACCAATATACAGTACTGTGCTTTAGGCAGCTTTAACGACTTGCACTATCTTGCATTGTGCAGTAGTGCCCTGGTCTATCCTGTACTGTGCAGTAATGCCCTGGTCTATCCTGTACTGCGCAGTAATGCCCTGGTCTATCCTGTATTGTACTACGATGATATGTACTGTACTGTGATATACTGTGTGGCAATAAATCGTACAGTAATGCCCTGTATAGTACTGTATTTTACTGAACTATAATACCATGTACATTGCTGTGTTATACTATATTGTAATGCCATATACGTGTTGTTCAAAGCTGTGCTGTAATGTCAAACATCCAGTTGTGCTACGCTGTGTTGCAACGCCAAGTACAGTCCTATGCTGTCCTGTAATGCCCTGTACTATCGTGTACTGTGTTTTAATGCCATGTATCATACAGTGCTATTTTGTACGGTAATACCCTGTACTATCCATCACCAAGATGTCTTGCGCCATCGTACACTGTACTATGATAACATGTACCATCCCGTACTGTAATACTATGGCCTGTACCACAGTCTACTGCACTATTACGCCGTGCATTGTGCTGTAATTCGCTATATACTGTTCCGTGCCGTGCCGTAATAGACTACAGAGTCCTGTTGTATAATGTCCTTTACTGTAATACTCTATGTTATTCTATACCATGCTGTTAAGAACCATACTATACTTTACTGTGATGCTATGCCCTGTCCTCTCCTGTATTGCCGTATACTGTCCTTTTCTGTGCTGTAATGCCTTGTGCTGTGATCTTGTGCTATGTGTCATCATGTCGTTTCTTCTCTGGCTATACCATACCGTGCAATAATGCTGTACTATCCTGTACTGTGCTATAATGCCATGTTCTATCCTGTGTTGTGCTGTAATGCCATGTTCCATCCTGTACTGTGCTGTAATGCCCTGTATTATCCTGTACTGTGCTGTAATGCACTGTATTATCCTGTACTGTGCTGTAATGCCCTGTATTATCCTGTGCTGTGTTGTAATGCCCTGTATTATTCTGTACTGTGCTGTAATGCCATGTTCCATCCTGTACTGTGCTGTAATGCCCTGTATTATCCTGTACTGTGCTGTAATGACATGTTTTATCCTGTACTTTGCTATAATGACATGCTTATCCTGTACTGTGCTGTAATGCCCTGTATTATCCTGCATTGTGCTGTAATGCCGCATTCTGCCCTGTACTGTGCTGTAATGCCCTGTATTATCCTGCATTGTGCTGTAATGCCGCATTCTGTCCTGTACTGTGCTGTAATGCCATGTTTTATCCTGTACTGTGCAGTAATGCCATGTTCTGTCCTGTACTGTGCTGTAATGCCATGTTCTGTCCTGTCCTGTACTGTACTGTAATGCCATGTTCTGTCCTGTACTGTGCTGTAATGCCATGTTCTGTCCTGTACTGTACTGTAATGCCATGTTCTGTCCTGTACTGTGCTGTAATGCCATGTTCTGTCCTGTACTGTACTGTAATGCCATGTTCTGTCCTGTACTGTGCTGTAATGCCATGTTCTGTCCTGTACTGTGCTGTAATGCCATGTTCATTCTGTCCTGTACTGTACTGTAATGACATGTTTTATCCTGTACTGTGCAGTAATGCCATGTTCTGTCCTGTACTGTGCAGTAATGTCATGTTTTATCCTGTACTGTGCTGTAATGACATGTTCCATCCTGTCCTGTACTGTAATGCCATGTTCTATCCTGTACTGTGCTGCAATGCCATGCTCTATCTTGTGCTGTGCTATAATGCCATGTGCTGTCCTGTACTGTGCTGTAATGCCATGTTCTGTCCCGTGCTGTGCAGTAATATCATGTTCTTTCTTGTGCTATCTGCAATGCTATGTGATATGTTACTGTGCTGTAATGCCCTGGATTATTCTGTACGGCGCTGTAATGCCTTACACTACTCTGTACTGTGCTGTAATGCCCTGTACTGTTTGTACAGTGCTGTTTTACACTGTGCTGTCCTAGACTGTGCTGTGATGTTTCTGCGCTGTTGTGTACTGAGCTCTAATGCACTGTTATCTTGAACTGTGCTATAATTCTTTTGTTATATCATAGACTAAGCTGTATGTCTTTTACTATCCTTTCTGCGCGGTATTAATTTGTGCTATTCTGGACTGTGCAGCTATATCCTGTTCTATCACGTTCTGTGCTGTAATGCCCTGTGCCCTCATGTACTGTATTGTTATGCCTTATACTATTCTATACTCTTCTGCAATGTACTGCAATATCTGTTACTATCCTATACTGTTCAGCTATGTACTGCAATGTCGTGTACCATTCTGCACTGTTCTACAGACTGTGGACTGTGTGGCTCAAATTCACTCAAACATCATCCTTGAGGATCCATGGAAGCCGTCCATTTTGATTTCTGAATGTACCCTCAGTGAACTGCCTGAGAGACAGGTATCAAACTTGTCAGCATTGTCCAAGTTGGGTTCGGTGTCGCTGGCTGTTTTGCGCTGCGTTGGAACCGGCGGTGTTGTCCGCGTTCCACGGCCACACATCCTTTCGCACACATTGTCACTTTGATCGCAAGACCCACTCCTCTCCGACTCCAGACCTTTCTCACAGAGAAACGTCACTGATTTGTTTTTTTTTCGCGCGTCACTCAGGCTGATATTGATCTGGTAGCCTTCAATGTAGTGTGTGTGTCAAACTCGAGTCGTACTACAGGAAGTGTTTTTTCGGGTCGGAGTACGTCACTACTGCAGTCGTTAATCTTGCCATCGATGTGAAATGATCTGGCTGGCTGGATGACAACGAGCCGGATGGCGAGGATACACTTTTCACTTGCCCTTTTGCTGCTTTTTTTTTATTATGAATTTCTGCCTACTCTTCTTGCTCCTTGTCGTCGGCGACAGGCATTCGCATTGGAAAAGTACAGCTCGCATGGAAACTGGTCGACCGGTAGTTTTCACTGTCGACCGGTAGTTTTCACGGTCGACCGGTAGTTTTCACTGTCGTTTTCACTGTCGACTGGTAGTTTTCACTGTCGACTGGTAGTTTTCACTTTGAGAACAATGCTCTGATCTCCTCTACCTTTGATTTTGTGCGATAAGAGGGACATTTGTTGACGCGCAGAATTGTGCATATTTTCAAGACCACATGGTAGACCATCAGTAGGCGTGATGGTCGTCATCGTTGTTGTTGTTGCTGTCGTCGTACCCTGGCTAAAAGACTCCAGGGATCATCCGAACAGCCAAAGTGCTCGAATACTATGGTACAAATGCATCAGCTGGGGATGCGAACATTACATGTATGACCGTTTTTGATTACCCGCCACATGGGCAGCCACACACTCCGACTTCGGGGGATTTGCAGACTGACAATGTTATACTTGGAGCTTGTCACAACTGAAGACAATCCCCGCATAACTATGCAGAACATAACAACATTTTGATGTAGCCTTGGTGTTTAAGCCTACGTAAATTGGCCTGACACAGCCTCAAGCCAAGGCGGGGCGTGATGGTCGATTGTTGTAACGAGAATGAGTTACTTTAATCAGACAAGGGAAGCTACTCCGGCTAAGACCACGTTAACAGGTTGGCAGAGACCATGATAGTGTGTCGCCACAATCCGTTAGTCTTTTATGGGTTAATTTTTTTTAAAGATCGATAGGAAAATAGATATATACTATTGCACTCAGAGAAGAGAGAGAGAGAGAGAGAGAGAGAGAGAGAGAGAGAGAGAGAGAGAGAGAGAGAGAGAGAGCGCAGTCCAGACTAAAAACGTACTCCAAATTACAAAATTACACAACACACACACACACACACACACACACACACACACACACGCGCGCGCGCGCGCGCGCGCGCGCACACACACACACACACATACACACACACACACACACACACACACACACACACACACACACACACACACACACACACACACACACACACACACGCGCACACGCGCGCGCGCGTACGCACAAAGTGTATTCCCTTTGTTTTGTATTTATTGTTATCATTACCATACTTTGTAAAGCTTTTTAACACGAACAATTCCTCTAATTTGTTAAGTCCTAAAAATGTGAGGAAGACGGGGGGGGGGGGGGGGGGGGGGGGGGGATCAAAGAGAGCACTGGAACTGCTGAGGAACTGTTTTTTCCTGGTATAGCTTGTCCTTCACTGGAGCGTGTGGGTGGTTCCACGGGAAGATGCTATGTTCACGTCCTGCAGGACAGCAGCAGTCGGAGACTCGGCCTATTCCACGTAGCTGTGTATAACCCCTGCCCGTATAAAGTCATCACCTGTGGCGGAGAACAGAGGACGTTCACAGGTTTAGCAGAGACCAACATGGTGTGTCGCCGTAATCGTTTGGTGGTTCACAGGTTGCTTCGTTAACGTCAACAGAAAACTTGATGTAATATTGTACACCCTTCCAGACATACATATGCCCGGGCGCGTGCACACACACACACACACACACACACACACACACACACACACACACACACACACACACACACACACACACACACACACACGCACGCACACACGCCGCGTACGCCCTATATTTTCCCGTCTGTTTTCTTTTTCTTATTCTCTCGCTATTTTTCTCATGAGTAACATTTTTTTGTGCCTCATTTTCTCCCTATTGTTCTTAAACTCATTTTTCATTTCAACTTCTTCACTTGATCTCCCCCCCCCCCCCCCCCCCCCCACAACCCGACACGACTCCCCCTTCCCCAGCTCGTAGACTTGGCCGGCGCACTCCGTTCTGCCCAGTTATGTTTTGTCCACACGTTTCACCGATTCACGTTTCACCGATTCACGTTTCACCGATTCACGTTTCGCCAGCACATTCTATCCGAGGCGTCTTTCTCCCCACACCTCCATCATCTTCAGCTCCAAATCGCATAGAATCAAGTCGTATAAAATCAAGAACCTTTGAGTAACTGATCCAGTCTCTCTTTCGTTCAGCGTCACACCGTACAAACACGATTTATGTGGGTGAGCCGTCTGTAAGAAATAGGGTGAAATGTTATACTTTGGATTTTTGGAGCTTCGGGAAGGGAACATAATTACTGACGCACGAAAACAAAAGACAGGGCGAAACGTGATTGGTTGAAGCGTGGTGTATGCCACTTGGTGGGAAGATACCCAAGGGAATGTTGGACACACAAGTGTTTCAGAGAAATTATAGAAAAAAAACCCTCACGCACTTGTTTCCGCTCTGAACTCCTTACCCTTCAAGAGGATTGGTTCCAGAAACATAATTCTTGGATCTTTTTATTAAAACTCAGCTCATAGACCTGCCCATTGACGCGCTGGAAAGCTGCGTAAAACTTCTCTGTCTACCTCTTCGGCTGTCCTGATGTTCATCTCCTTTCTTTCACTTCTTTTCCCCACAGCTTGGATTCGAACCTGTATTTTCCGAACAGTTAGGCACCACAGGGCTAGATCGCCATGTCTTAACCACAGTGCTATCAAAGGCCTCATGAATGCGGGAAATCTGTGCTTTATGAAGTCTGCTTGTGTTCCTCCTCGACCGGGTCCAGCTGGAAATCTCAGACAATCCGCAACTGCCTTTAAGGTTCAGGTCCTCTTCTCATGAGAAATCGAAACCTTGCCTATTGACACTACGGGAGTTAGCCAAGATGTCGTGAGACTTCTCTGTCTATTTCTTCCTCTCTAGCCAGCCATCCTTCCCCTTCCCCATCTCTTCGCAATTCCTGTCACTCCGCCCCTGTAACGTTTCCAAGGCATCTGGTCAACCCGTGTTTGACCCATTTGAAATGGCCAGAAACCGGGTGTATCTATTTTTTTTGTCTGTATTCCCCCTTCCCCCCTCCTCTCTCCTCTCTCATTCCCCCCGACATCCCCCCCCCCTCCCTGCTCTCTACCACCACCATCCTACCTCTATCCCCTTCCTCGACTTTTACATCCAGTTGGTAAACAAGCTTTGAAACACATAGGGAGTTCCCCGGGATGTCGCAAAACTTGTCTTTGTGCACGTGGGCCCGCCTCTCTCCCCGTT
>JADBJO010001157.1:397500-400000 GCA_016801955.1 Conus betulinus | reverse complement strand
AGTCGATCTCTTTCGTGGCTCAAAGTAATCTGATTTACTTTTTGTTTCGTAAAACACAGTGAAACGATTGCAGAACGCTGTGTAAAACCAGTGAAACGATTGCAGAACGCTGTGTAAAACCAAGTGAAACGATTGCAGAACGCTGTGTAAAACACAGTGAAACGATTGCAGAACGCTGTGTAAAATAGTGAAACAATTGCAGAACGCTGTGTAAAACACAAACGACTGTAGAACGCTGTGTAAAACAGTGAAACACAGTGAAACGACTGCAGAACGCTGTGGTAAAACAAAACACAGTGAAACGACTGCAGAACGCTGTGTAAAACACAGTGAAACGATTGCAGAACGCTGTGTAAAAACACAGTGAAACGACTGTAGAACACTGTGTAAAACATAGTGAAACGACTGCAGAACGCTGTGTAAAACACAGTGAAACGACTGCAGAACGCTGTGTAAAACACAGTGACACGACTGCAGAACGTTGTTGTCAGCCATGCTAGCTATCGTCTATTATTTTCACCGGAAAGAGGAAAAATACGATGCTCATGACGTTCTTCATCACGAGAAGAACTTAAGCAGTGAACGTGCCAGCCACCTCAACAGTCAGTTAGCGGACTCTCAGGAATACTTTCCCTACCTTGAATTCTGTCATCTCAACTTTTCGGTCAAAAATGTTTCTAGTTCCGTGAAAATCGTATCTCGTCTGCTTTCATCGACCGAGGAGTTATATTTCTTGCTCAACACGCCTTGTAACAACCACTGCGCATGCGCGCTGTTAAGACGCGGTGAAGAATGTCTTTAGGGATCCATTCAGCAATCGACGTAAAAACTACTGAACCAATTTGAACGGAACTTGATCGAAGGAGGGACTGTAGTCAAACGACGTGTTTAGAAATATAGAGGCTGCCTCGTCTTCAGGGAGCCTCTGCCCATCTCTGTGGACGTTTGCATGCTAACATTTGTGTTGAACCTTGGCACGTTGATTCTCAAATGTCACGTAGGCCTCTGTCGCCCTTCTCATTTTCAGGGCGCCTCTTTGATTCTACGTAAGCTTCTATGCAAACATTTGTGTTCGACATTGCAGGACGAATTTTGAAATATATAGGCTACCTTACTTTTTTTTTTGGGGGGGGGAAATCTCTGTGGTTCTGTACATATATTTTGTATACAGACATTCGTGTCCGACCTTGGCACGACGAATTCTGAAATATACAGGCTATTTTATTTTCAGGGAGCCTCTACTGAACTCAAATGTGGTCGTTTGCATGCAGACACTTGTGTTTTACTTCGGTGGGAGTCTGAGCTCTCTCATTTTGTTTCTTTGCTTTGTGTTTTAATGATAATTTTTATTCGTTAAAGATCACACACACACACACACACACACACACACACACACACACACACACACACACACACACACACACGCGCGCGCGCGCGCGCGCGCGCACACACATACACAAACACACGCGCGCGCGCACGTATGTATATATGCATGCATGTACGTACGTACGTATGTATATATCTAATTTTTCAGCCCTCATCCTCAATCTTCTCGGCAGCATTTTTTCCCACGCTACTCATCTCGCCATCCCCATTAACAACCCCACCCACTCTCGTTCTGTCGCTGTCCTTGCCCCAGCAGTCCACAGGGAGCTGTCCATACCGGGCGGCCAAAACACCACAAGGCAGAGGAGACTCGGCACTGCCAGTGTCACTTCCAGAGTTTTCATTCCACTAATATATTTACTGGATTACCCCATGGGGTTACAAGAGAAGTGACAGACGATTGGAAACATGATCATGTTCGATGCGAATGTGTGATTCTTGACTGTACGCAACAACACTATCACACCCCGATTTGAAAGCTCGACAGTTCCCCCCCCCCCCCCCCCCCCCCCCCCCCCCCCCCCCCCCCCATCTTTTTCTTTTTAAGAAACAAAAAAGCTGACTTAAACTGGCCAATTTAACACGTTTGAGTTTGGTCGTTTGGTACTTTAAGACACCCTGTGTCACACCTGCTGCTGAAATCTTATATGATTTCAAAGGCGCTCGCGCGCGCGCGCGCGCGCGCGAGTGTGTATATATGCGTGTGCGTGCGTGTGTGTGTGTGTGTGCGTGTGTGTTGGGGGAGGAAGAGCTGGTAAAACTGTGTTTGAGTTGTTCCCATGTTATTACATAACATGTATGTGTCTACATTTAACAAAGGACAGATACCAAAACCTATGAAGAGAAAAACGGGCATTGGGATTCCCACAGAAGTCACTATGGTCTTGTTTTACCTCGTGCTAGGTGCAGCGAGCAACACATGTCGGATTGAAATCCAAGCATTAGGCCTCTCTCTCTCTCTTCTGTCTGTCTTGTCTGTGTATGAATGTGTGTATGTGTGCGTGCGTGTGTGTGTGCGTGTGCGTGCGCGTCTGTGCTTGTGTGTGTGTGTGTGTGTGTGTGTGTGTGTGTGTGTGTGTGTGTGTGTGTGTGTGTGAGAGAGAGAGAGAGAGAG
>JADBJO010001157.1:387500-390000 GCA_016801955.1 Conus betulinus | reverse complement strand
GTCAGAGCATAATAGGGCCTACCATGACAGCAGGAATCACAGACTGCGATAAAGATCACAGCCAGTGGACAGAAAGCAGACACATTTCAAAGGTTCAAACACTTGACCGCCATCATCAGTCTAGACGGGTCAAAAACTGCAGTCATCGCACGAACTGCGGAAATGGCAGTAGCACTGGAACAACTCAAAGCGAATTGGAGGGGACACAAGTCTGGGATCGAAGCGACAGTTTCTGCATGCACCGGTGCTGCGTCTTCCTATATCATGCACCCTCACAGCAGACCTCGAAAGGAAAATTCAATCAACGGAGATGGGATGCTTCAAAAGAAAACTTGACATCTGCTGTACTGAGCTCTATAAAGGAGAGGAAGGCAGAGAAAGAGATGGGAGGACACCATCAGTGCATGGACTGGCCTCACACTCAGCAACTGCCTAAGAAGAACTGAGAACCGGGAGGACTGGAGGAGGCTGGTTGCGAAGTCTTCTATGGCGCCCCAACGGTCTTCATGACTCCGGGATAGGTGATAGGTGATAGGTGGCGATGGGTGACAGGCGATGGGTGACAGGTGATAGGAGATAGATGACAGGTGATATTGAGCTCGTCACAAATGACGAGATCGGTAGAATCATCATGAATGTGGGAGTCACCACGAAGACCTGCTAACTACAATGAGGAAAAAAGATACTAAAGCGACCGTAGACATGGGAGACGATCAAACGTTCTGCCCAAGAGCCTTCCCCTGTGGAACAGTGCAGGGGAAGGGGAAGCAGGACATCCACAGAAAGAGGTGGACAGACAACATGGCTGAATGGACCGGAAGGAGACTGGCTGCAGCCCAGCCACTTGCATACAACCGTCAGAGGTGGAGGGAGACACCTGGTGCCACGCTCATCACTGCAGTATTTCTACGGCCCTGCTGGGTCCTGGTACCAGTGAACAGTACAAATCAGATAAAATGGCTATGTAATAATTGAAAAAAAAATTATCTGTAAGTCCGCCAAAGAACAGGGACAAAATCAAATTATAAGACAAAAAACGACGCGTTTCGACCTCTCGGGTCTACTTGAGGCAAGATAAATATCGTTCAGGACAATGAAAACGAAGAGCGAGCTATCACATATTTTTTCATACTCGGCGCAAGGCGGACGTTGAATGAATTCATTCAACGCCAATAGTCCTGAATGTTGTTTATTTTGCCTGTAGGAAGGCCAGAGAGGTCGAAACGCATCGTGTTTGGTCTTGTAATTTCTTTTGTCCCTGTTGTTTGGCGGACTTACCAATGATTGTTTTTAAAATTTGGTTCAATTTCGCGCCTAAGTCACCTCATTTTGAAACTGATGATACACCAAGAGGACGATACCGTATTTTTGGCCAAAAGCTGCCCAGCTGGTGCGAAAAAACGTATCCTGGTGAAATAGGCACACAGCACGGTGTAACTTGCATTTTTCATGTGACATTCCTTTGTGGGAAATATTCCACTTGTGCTTTCATTTGAAACAGGGGATTCACAGTCTTACTGGCTACCAGTCGCGAATCAGGTAGTCCGACGTAGAAAATAGATATAGATTAAAAAAAAAAAAAAAGTAGAAGCAAGTTTTTTTTTAAAGTAGAAGCAAATCTGACTGCGCTTATTTTTTTTGTTAACAATCCACGTGACTTTCAATACATATACATGTTGTCTCAAAAGGCTAGAGATCGAAAAAGGAATCTGTTCTTATTATGCTCCGACATCACTTTCTTACCGTGCTCCAGACACAGTAAGGTTATCAGATAGGTAGATGAAGCGCTTCAAACTCTCAATTATAATTATAATGCAACTAACATTGCGGCTTATTAGACAGTTGGTTTTAGAGCTAGCATCTCAATACTGGTTCACGCTGGACTGTGATTTTTGAGGGTTTAATTCCGTGAATATTTGAACAACAAAGTTATCACAAGAAAGCGGGGGGAAACGGGAAGCGCTGGATGTACTTACTCACATACATGTGTCCAAAGATGAAGAGAGGAAAGGATTAGCATTTTCCTATTTCGCTGTGTGGAACCCCACTGCGCATATGAAAGGCATTCCCCTCTTCCTTTTGGTTTGAACTGCTGTGCGTCTGCCTCCTGTTCACAGGTTGGCTGTCTGCCCACTACACTTCACAGACAACAGAGTCAAACTGTCTTGTTTTAAGTAAACACACGGTGGTGCACTTGCGGGGCAAAGGTCTACGTGCAGGCAACAGGCCACCCTTATTGAACAGCGTACAAGAAGAAGCTGACAAATATGTAACTTTAGAGGGCAGCCCTGTCAACTGAACAACTCTCTCTCCCTTGGAAGAGGTTAATGAACTGCTGGAGCGAACAGGACTACGACAAAGGCGAACAGTGGGAAAACAGCAAAGCTTGATGCTGTTCCTGTCCGTTCCACGTCTTTGATGTGAAGAATCCCCATAGCAAGACGCCTGTGAACAGTCCCAATTAGCAAGTCCATAGACACTGTGATATCAACATCACCAA
>JADBJO010001157.1:365000-380000 GCA_016801955.1 Conus betulinus | reverse complement strand
TATTTAATGTGGTAACTTTCACCCCGTTCAGTTACAGAAGGGGAAGGAAAGGATCCTATGCATCATATGAACTAGAACAATAACAGAGCGCGTGAAATGACAATGACGTGAACACTACACAGTAATGGACAACGTTTTACATGATCACACTATTTTCGGTTATTTTCTGACGCTTCAACAGTGACAGTATAGATTTCCCATTGCAACAGTTCTGAGAATGTTTGAAACTAAGCTAACTGCCTCAAGTTAAGGAGGCTGCTCATTCTCTTCGACATTTGCTGCGGACACGTCAGCCGTGACAGTCGTTAAACCATAGAAGGACGACCCTTTGGCTATCTCTCCCTTCGATTTTGTAGGAGGACACACTCATATTTTCGTGATGCTGCTTTAACATACTTTCTGAAAAAAAGAGAGTAGTCCGTCAAAAGGTATGCTGAATGAAAAGAACTACTAGAGGAAACAAAACCTTCAAACACCGCCAATAATCTTTTTACTGCTGGAAGGTGCGTTTTGCTGGCTCCTAAGCAAGGGAAAGCTACTCTGAGAGAGAGAGAGAGAGAGAGAGAGAGAGATTTTCCTAGCCCTTTGTGAAGGGCGATCCGTAAACGATGCCAACATTAATCATGAACATAGATACGGATCATTATGACCGTGTTTTTAACTTAAGAATACTACAAGCAGACTGCATGATTTTATACCTAGAGGATGTTTCCTTGTTTGTTCTGTTTACTCTGTGTTGTCTGCTAGACGATTCGTTGTCGCAAGCAGCATTCCTTTGGAGAACTGAATATGTTTTCTTGTGGGAGCAAGAGTTACCGTACTTGTTTATTGTTTTTTTTATTTACTGTTCCGTTCCTCACTTCATATTTACTTTTGTACCTAGCGTTCAGATTTCTCATTAAAGAAGTGGTACAGGTAACAGTTCATGTCCTTCACTTTTTTTTTCTACTTTAAAGTTCGAGTAAAAGTCACTATCGCGGTTGTCAGGGGAAGCGAAATAACCACAAACGCTTTAAAAAATTAATAATAATAATAATATTGATACTTTATGACATTACAATTAAAATGTATCTCTGCCTTAAGTTCCTACTCCGTGAGAACACAACTTTCATAACTTGAGCATAATAAACAGAGCGAGTCAGTTGGTTTTCCGTTGTAAAAATAACCATACTGATTCATGAAACGTATTGATCCAGATCCAGATCAGCCTCTCTGTATCCTGACCCGAAATTCTGAAAGAAAGAAAGAAAAAAAAAAACACACCATCATCATGTGCTATGATGCAGGGATAATGTTATCGACCACCACAACAAGCCCCGCCAGGCAACCCATATAGGAAAGGCCTCGTCCGCACGAACGAACGTGGCCAGGTAACACGATCCCATATTAAATTTTCAAACTCTCAGCAAGGCTAGCGTCCAATTTTCGACTGAATGAGTTTTGTTCACGTCCTGTGAGACTTGACAAAGCCTTGCGAGATTTATCAAGATTTGGGACAATGAAAACTGTTGGACAGTTATTGTCCTTTAAAGTTTCAATGTCCCAAATTGGAAACATCTCGCGAGAAGTCTCACGAGATGTGAACACAACTAAGACCTTCAATCTTCAGTCCTGGAGGACAAGGGGTCTGATTAGTCCATAGCTGACCTAGGTGTGACCCGAACTGTGATAAGCTAAAAAAAAAAGGTGTACGAACTACTCTGAAGTATTTCTGGGTATCAAGACCAGGCCAAAGCGGGTAGCCTAGCATTCCCTGGGCCTCAATCTCGTCCGGCACAGCCGCAGTACACACCCCTACTTTAAAACCGATCCTACCTGTGTTGCTAGGAGTAGTTTTCGCTGAGCTTCCTCTGAATCATGTCAGAGAGCCTTGGCCACCGATGCTTAATAAAAATCATTCGAGACCAGGTTTTGGACGGAAACTACATTTAAAAGTGTTCATTCTAACATGAGTCTGGCGGAATTTGTTTGAAGTGATTGGATCTCATCCTCGTGGTGGCTGGTTTAGGGTAGGGGTCAGGGAAACCACACATCCTCCTTTCTGCTTTCTGTGATACCCTGTAGATGTGATTGCTCCAGTTCAGGTTCTTGGTGATGTTCATGCCAAAGTATTTGGGCCAGCACACCTACGTTATGACCTTTCAGTGTGTATTTTGAAAGTGATCGGATTCTCTGATCAGCTGTCTGTTTGCATGAAACCTTACTGAAATGGTTGGCAACTACGCGAAAGTTGCCAACTACGAAATTGTTTACTTCCGCCCTCAGTAGGTTGGGTTGCATGAAACCAAAAGTAAATCTTACTTGAAAGTAGGCAGTGTCTAAATTTATATGCGGGAAAATCCGAAAATGTAAAATAAGCAGACATGCGCTCTGCGGATAGTATGTCACTTCCTTAAAAGCAGACGACATACATATCGCGGGGGAAAACAGTAATGTAAGAAATCGAGACACCTGCTAAACGACAGAAGAAAACAAATTTTTTCATATCGCGAAAATGTTGCCATATTGGAGGCAGTAGAAATTAATTGTAATACTTTGACACAGATATCAAAAATAGCCTGCATAAGTTCCAGAAAGAGGAGGGCCTGGACAGAAATAGCCGAGGCAGTCAACGCGGTAGGAGGTCAGAACAGGTACAGTCAATGAACGATTACGTCATTGAATGTTGAATGCGATTCACAGAGACTGAATGAATGTAGACATATCTGTATAACGCAAATATGAAGATCATTTGCATGTTTTATATAAGAAGTTCTTTTTCTAATTTTTGTTTTTGTGGTTTGTTTTACGGTTGTGTTTATACCATTTCTGTTGTTAGTGTCCAAAATTGAGAAATAATGCCAACTGATTTAATTTTTTTTCCCATAGAATTGTTAACTTTTGTCATTCAGAATTAAAAATGAAAGGAATGGAAAAATTATATATGAGTGCTAATGTAAAAGGAATCGATTGTGTATGACACACACACACACACACACACACACACACACACACACACACACACACACACACACACACATATATATATATATATTTATTTACACATGCCAATTTCTTGGCATCTGTGACATCTAAAAGATATATATATATATATATATATATATATATATATACTTTTTAGATGTCACAGATGCCAAGAAATTGGCATGTGTAAATTTGGATGAAAGATTCATTATTTGGGGAAAATAATCACCAACATATACAGAAATGCCCTTGGGTCGTTTGCACAAAAGAGTTAGCCTCCTTGCAGTTCACCAATATAACATTTTTTTTAACGCAAAACATCACTCACCCTTTTATACAATTCTGTAAATGAAGAAAAAGAATGTTCAAATCATCAGAATAAATTTAAAATTGGAGATGATGATCTGAGCAATGAAAAAAATCGAGGCAAGAGAGAGAGAGAGAGAGAGAGAGAGAGAGAGAGAGAGAGAGAGAGAGAGAGAGAGATCTGTGTATGTAGTTTTGAAATCCGTGGACTTTTTTCAGTTAACAATATGGAGTGTGAAAGGAGAAAAATGGGGTGTGTTTTAAGGAATTTAAAGTTTGATTATATACACTTTATTTTCCAAACGGGTATACCTTTTGAAGAACACACGTTTCAAATAGGTCTGAGGCATCAACGCAAAAACGATGGCATGCCATGAGGGACGAGGTGATGAAACGTCAGAGGAGATCCGCCATCACTGGTGGGGGACTTCCTGACTCACCAGCACTGTCCGAAGATTTGGTCATGACAATTCTTGATGGCAGCAGCACCATTGGTGGTGCTGGTAAGTGTAAACTGTGTGATATATTAGTTATCCTATAAGTGTCCACTAGTCATGGTACTTTGATGTGATGAAATGTAAGAGATATATCTATTTCATGGTGAAAATGGGGCTGTTCATATTTAACTATTTACAGTCAATTGATAACATGTGAATGTATGCATGGACCAAAATAATGTTTGTTTTGCTCATCTCTCTCTCTCTCTCTCTCTCTCTCTCTCTCTCTCTCTCTCTCTCTCTCTCTCTCTCTCTCTCTCTCTCTCTCTCTCTCTCGTCACGTCACGTCATGTCATGTCATGTCATGTCATGTTATGGATGTCCGCCGTAGTCGATGAAGACGTCATAGACTCCGCATGTGTGAGCGCAAGCCAAAGCTCGGACACACAAATACGTCCGCACTCTGGGCATGCGACAGCTGTCATTGGGTCAGGTCTTCTCTCTTTGCGGGCTTGGCGCGTCTGGTCCAGTTCCTGCAAGCGCTTCACTTCGAAGCTATTTACTCCTTTGTGGACAGCAGGTCGCCAGGCACTGCGGTCTGTGGCAAGTATTTCCCAGCCCCCCCCCCCCCCCCCCCCCACACCCACACGCACGCACACACCACACACACACACACACACACACACACACACACACACACAGAGAGAGAGAGAGAGAGAGAGAGAGAGAGAGAGAGAGAGAGAGAGAGAGAGAGAGAGAGAGAGAGAGTCAATTGGCCTTTATTTGCAAAGAACTATAACAGGCTTATTGTTTGTGGGTCAGGTCCCGGTCCCTGTCCCTGTTTTTTTTTTTTTTAACCACAACCTCCCCTGACAAGAATGGCACAACCTATTTAATGACGATTGTACAGAGAGTGATTTCATCTGTTAAAAATTTGACTTATGATCGGTTCTAACTCATGAACGTGGCTCTGCATGCAAATGTTTTTAGCACTTTGACAATGGCCCGCACTGTGTTATGTATTTATGTAATTTCAAATATTAATTAAAAGTAATAGAACTAAACTATTAAAACACAGTCTATGAACTTGAATCCAATTAAAGAAATGTTGAGCAGCAATAAAATAATATGATATTAACAGTGATAAATTAACATAAAATTGAATCAGATTTTTAAGCAGAGGTGTACTGCTCTGACCATTGCTTGCGCGTACATGCATACACGTACATCCACACTTCATAGCAGTTGCTTATCAAATGTCAAATTATCAAATTATGATATCTGATATGCATGCATGCTGTGTGTGTGTGTGTGTGTGTGTGTGTGTGTGTGTGTGTGTGTGTGTGTGTGTGTGAGAGAGAGAGAGAGAGCGTGAGAGTGAGAGAGTGAGAGAGTGTGTGTGTGTGTGTGTGTGTGTGTGTGTGTGTGTGTGTGTGTGTGTGTGTGTGTGTGTGTGTGTGTGTGTGTGTGTGTGTGTGTGTGTGTGTGTGTGTGTGTGTGTGTGTGTGTGTGTGTGTGTGTGTGTGTGTGTGTGTTGTGTATGTTTGTGTGTGTGTGTGTGCGTGTGTGTGTGCGTGTGTGTGTGTGTGTGTGTGTGTGTGTGTGTGTGTGTGTGTGTGTTTCTAAAGATAATGTAATACAGAATTACATCGATCAATGACTCATTAGTTATTATATGATCCATCCTTAATAAATACACTTTACTGTTTTTTTTTTTTCAATGCAGTATCATTTCAAACTTTTGATAATGTATGCAATCATTTCAGTGAAAGCAAAGCAGGGAGACACCTATCCCTGCACAAAAATTCAAGAAGGATGTCATGGTAAAGGTACGAATAGGCAGGTTCGTTTTGTCTATAAGGGGGGCCAAATAAATTCATGATTACTCTTTAATCTTTAACAGTCATTCTTGTGTGTGTGTGTGTGTGTGTGTGTGTGTGTGTGTGTGTGTGTGTGTGTGAGTGTGAGATGTTGGATTTAGAGGTAAGGTGTGTGTGTGTGTGTGTGTGTGTGTGTGTGATTGTGATGTCTGTGAATCGATATGAATGTAATACTGTTGAAACAAATCTGCCATTAGTAACAACAGTAAACTATTTTACCAAACTTTTTTACCAGATTTTTAGATTTGTTAATTACAAATTTCATTATGCTTTAAAAACGCTGTAATTTCTTCAAAAGCAACACACACATTTCTGTGAATGTGTGTTTAATGTGACAGCAAAAATTTGTTCTATTACTAGCATACGCATAAAATACTTTTTTGAAGTGATGTGAAATTCAAAAATATATTCATTTCACAGAGGGCTCACAGTATAGACAAAACCAACCTATATACATAAAAACCAACATACGCGCGCGCGCGCACACACGCACGCACACACACACACACACACACACACACACACACACACACACACACACACACACACACACACACACACACACACACACACACACACACACACACACACACACATGCGCGCGCACACACGCACGCGCACACACACACACACACACACACACACACACACACACACACACACACACACACACACACACACACACACACACACACGCGCGCACGCACACACACACACACACACACACACACACACACACACACACACACACACACACACACACACACACACACACACACACACACACACACACACACACACACACACACACACACACACACACACACACACACACACAGCCGGCTGAGGGGACAGTCACACGTCAGAGTTTGACACGGCACGTGCGACGCTCCCACTATCCCATGCAGGGCAAAAACGAAGGTTGGTTCTCTGTACTATTGACATCGAGTTCAATGGTCAGATTGAGGTATTTCTCATATAAAACAAACCTCGTTCTGTCTCTCCTTTGAAGGGAACCGGAGTTCACACGGAACCAGAGCTGAGAGAGCGACAGACGACAGCCCGCATACGGAACCAACCAGATACATACTGCCAACGACAACTGCGCGAAAAAATCAGACTTCAGTCTGCAAGTATATCTTGTCCTTAAGGGCCTCCGGCCGGTAGGACGTAAATCTCACCATTGACTGACTGACATCTCTCTTAGAATAAGGATGAGGGGGGCGGGGGTGGGGGAGGGGGGGTGTTCCCTATCACTGTTTGTGTGCCAAGGGTTGGTCTAATCACAGTAAATCCGTTCTCGCCGCAGGTTACATGGTCTGTCTATGATATGCAAGGTATGAATCTCAGAATAGCTATCGCCCATCTTGCACCGAATTTGAGAAGATGAGGGATTGCTTGTTCTTCGTTTTCATTGTCGTGAATGTGTTTTGTCGTGTCTTAAGAAGGCCTAAGAGGTCGAAACGCGTCGTGTTTTGCCTTGTAATTTGCCTGTCCCTGTCGTCTGATGGACTTACGAATAATTGTTTTAAAACATTATCGCCCTCAAGGCCTGATCGGCTTAGTTTTCTGTTTTGACGACGTATGTATTTCTACACAATGGAATATTGCCGTTGTAAATCATGTTCTAAATCGTCATGTGTATATGTTGCTGCGTTTGGTGTTATTTCTATGAATAAGTTTTGTTTTACGAGACAGCCGTGTGTGAAAACGTGCGTATGTCTACCTCAGGGTAGCGCGCTCACAAGCACTATTTGTGGAGGCCGACTCCCGGCGACTGTACAACCACACGTCGAGGGTAGGGAGTAGAACCGTCCGCCGGTTTTGTCGGAGAACCGTTATTTTTCTTGTCTAGGCGCCGTTCAGTGACCGCGGTTGTTCGTTAATTAAACCGGCCCCAGCAGTGTTGATTGGCCCGTGTGTCTTCTTCCTCAGGATGCCAGACGTGAGGTCGAGAAAGACGAGCTGTATGGCTCAGTCAGTTCAGGCTCTAACTGCATACGGTGGAGGTCACTGGAGTTTTATTTCAGCGCGTCTTGATTTCCTGACGATAGATGAAGTCGTTTCCACTTACGCCCAGAATCTATCTAGGGCAACTCGAGTGGAAAGCATGGAGCATCTTCACTTGGGCAGCTTTCCGATGCCATGTTTCGCAGCTGTAAACTAGGGATGGCAGCACATTCGAAGAATGAAATCTCAGCTTGGTTTTCGGTGAAAATATTTTGTTCAACCACATTTCATTGAGTCTCTGTTCTACAGATCAGTTTATCGGTCATTTTTTTTTTACCGTGGCTGTTGATGGAGCTCCCCAGGTACATGAGATCTTCGGCAATAACGATCTCATGAAATTACGAGTAGGTCTCTTTGTAAAGTTGATCGTCTGACATCATGTTCTCGCTTCGCCTCGTTTTCACTGATGGCCAGACCAAGCTGTTCTGCGCTTCATCGACAGCATCCACCAGTGTTGCAGACATTCTGGACTGCTGGACATATCTGTATTCTGGACTTCGTGACATATCTATATTGTGGACTGCTGGACATACCTGTCATGCCATCGGCAAAGTCGAGGTCCAACAGCTTGCGACTTACATAGCAGCCGAGTTCTTTGTTTAGAGTTTTCTTTCTTTTTCAGGACACAGTCAAGTGCTACAGCGAAAAGGGTGGGTGAAAGAATGCTGCCCTGACGCACGCCCGAGACCACTTGGAACCAGAGGCAGTCTGCAGTTTTTAAGCAGCACCGAGAGCCAAGATACATAAATTCAATGGGCCGTGGCAACTTTATACCAGAAATACTGTGGAAGTGTTCTCCACAATGAGGGCCTGTCGATATTGTCAAAAGCGTTGCTAAAAATCAATAAAGCTAATTGCAAGAGGAACCTGGTATGCTCAGCGCTTTTTTTGGTGACGAATCCGAGTGAGATTTGCTCTGTTCAAAGGGCAGTGCAAAACACTAACGAGCTGAAATCAAAAGTTAACATTGCACCTTGCTGTCCTATTCTGTATTATTTACGAAGCCAATTCATTAATGATTTAAGAACAAAAATGACAGAGCCGCAAGTATGTCCCTGTTTTACACCTTTACACCTCTTAATGCACACACACACACACACACACACACACACACACACACACACACACACACACACACACACACACACACACACACACATACACGCACGCGCGCGCGCGCGCGCGCGCGCGCATGGAAGATAGAAGATGATAAATGTGTGTAAATACTGCCACAAGACAGAGAGAGAGGAGAGAGGTGGAGGGTGGGAGGGGAGGGGGGAGAGAGAGAGAGAGAGAGAGAGAGAGAGAGAGAGAGAGAGAGAGAGAGAGAGAGAGAGAGAGAGAGAGAGAGAGAGAGAGAGAGAGAGAGAGCAGATCAATACACCAATACACCAGAGTGGGCGACTGGCATTGCTTCAGCGAGGCTGCCTGTAGGAATCTTCAGACCTGAGCTCTCGCCTGCTAATGCATTCCACACACACACACACACACACACACACACACACACACACACACACACACACACACACACACACACACACACACATCACCCCCCCCCCCCCCCCCCCCCCCCCCCCCCCCCCCCCCCCCCCTCAGGTTTTTTCGCTCGGGCTTCAGCCAAGGACTGCAGTCCACTGCTCTTTTCTCAGCCTCAACACGGCGTAAAAGCCCGACCGGCCCAGCCTAGGTTCGACGCGGTGGCATGTACGTCCTTGGAAGAGTGTCATAAAGCTGTTGTGCGCAGCGAGTTAGCACCTCGCTCGCTCCGGCAGTAAAAGCACAACCATCACAAACTACCTCCACGGTAGGCGCCGTCGTCAGACGTTCCTGAAGAATAATTGAACAGGGAAAAAAAAACAATCATGGTGATAACGAAATAGAAGAAGAAGAAAAAGAAGACAAACGGCAGGCTAGCCGTCCAGCGCTGCATGATCGACTTTTCAAGAATTGGTTTCGATCCGTATGACTCATCTTAACCACCTTCCCATACGCTTTGATGTATCTTCATCGCCCAGTTTCGGGGTTTAAAAGACAAGTGCGGCAGTCAGTGTTGCCCGAGGTGTGTTGACTGCAACCTTGCCCGACAGGCTTCTTTCCATCGGGGTCAGGCTGATGCGTCGGACACAAAAGGCCCGCAATCGATTTTTCTAGGTCATGAGATCAGTGGTGTTAGCTTCGTTGCACGTGCTCGGTTGGCTGAGAGAAGCAAGAAGTTGGAGGGAAGCGAGCAACATGTGCGCTGGTCGCCTGGTCTCCAGATTTGCACTGTTCCTGCTGCTTGTTTGCATGCCACGGTTTGGACTCTCACACGCCAGTAAGTAAATGAGGATAACAATGATAATAAGAATGAAGTCAATGATTTTTTCTTTAAAAACCTGAGCTTTGGTTCTGGGTGCATTATCAGCAATGACGTTGTTCAAGCTCCATGTTTTCATAGAACCAACCAGAATATTGCCACAGTGGTGTAAATACAACACTGCAATGATTTTTCTGTTCTTCATTTCACGTGTTTCAGCAATGTCGTGACGTTACACGAACAACGTAAATCATTGAGGTTCAAGACTGCCGCATAGAATTTTTGAACAAATTAACCAGTGAAGTGTTAATTGTCAAGAAAATGGAAACATCATAATTTTACATTAAAGAGTCAACGAGTCAACGAAATCTATCTATCTATCTATCTATCTATCTATCTATCTATCTATCTATCTATCTATCTCTGTGTGTGTGTGTGTGTGTGTGTGTGTGTGTGTGTGTGTGTGTGTGTGTGTGTGTGTGTGCGTGTGCGCGTGCGCGCGCGCGCGCGCGCCTCTGAACTCATCCGAGACACGCCGCTTTCTCTCTCAGTATGTATGTGTATGTGTATGCTTGTATGTATGTATGTATGTGTGTATGTATGTACATATACATTGTTTTGCAATAGAGATGGAACACCGCAGTTTTTATATGTATGTATGTATGCACACACCAATCCATACATAGGGGGCGGGCCGCATTCAGGTCAAGTTTCCTAGACGCCCTTGCTGCTGCTAGTATTTAGTGTTCTTGGCGCTGCCAGGATTCAAACCAGCAAATGTCTAGATGGATGGACTTCTCAAAGCGTAGCATTTCTATGCGGATGTCTGACCCACATCGCTAGCTTTTCTAAGCTGGGAAATTCAAGCCAGATGAAGTCCACTTTTGTTCATTGCGACCAGATCCAGCCGGAATCCCTTTTCAGCTGACTCTGCCGTTGTCCTTTATGGTTCTGATCCTCTTCTTTATTGAAGATCTTAAGCCGAGTCATGAGATCCCAGGCTGATGAGCCTACGACCCATCTTGCTTCCATGGCGAGGACTTGGGCTTGGAGGCCGGATTCCCTCAAGCTGCTAGTTAAAGTGGCATACTGCACAGTCCAGCAGATGTGAGCATGCTCCAGTTTGCTTTCATGTGTCACAGGGAGTTCAGTTAGGATCGTTTGTCCTGGCAAACCCGAGTGGAGCAAAATACCCGATTTCATGCCAGTCTCCCTGATGATCCCTGGATGGTCTTCTAGTCTGGTTGTGCACTCCCAGTCACGCACTCCATCCCGGTATATCCCACTTCCATGCTGTTGATGTCATAGCTGTCCCACATCATGAATTGGGACCCCTTGCTGTATGGATCGCCGTTGCTGGGGCATCTTGCGGTGTAGCATTTGGCATGGCAGTGCTAACCGTATGCGCGATCCATCCTGAAGCTACTGCACTACGTGGGGCAAACTGCTCTCCAAAAAGGCCTCAGCCGGAGTGAAATATGGCACTTGGCACCGCTTAGGTCCAGTTTCAGCCGCCGATCTGTATACAACCCCACTGCCTCCGAATTCAAACCCGCTAAAACGGAAGAAAGTGGATGATCCTATGTTGGTGTAGTGTCCGCTGTCTCAGGGCAAACAGTGAAACATGTCCTAAATTCATGCAAAGCAACTGCGCTGCCCCAGAGAAGGACTACACATGGAGATACAATCAAACGCTTTCAGGAGATCGCGCATTTCACGGGCGACAGTACAGCAAAGTGCCGATGCCAAAGCCATTCCCTTGTGATTCTACTGTGCTAGTACTGCTAGTACTGATGGCAGTTCGCTGCTACATAGAGGTGTAATATTACGGGCGATCAACTGCGACACAGAGTAGCAATATCGATAGCAGTAAGCTGCTACATAGAGATGCAATATTGATGGCAGTAAGTTGCTCATGGATATTCGGTGTTGGTAAGAGGCCGTTGCTACACGAAGGTGTAGAGAGTGGCCGCTTAGAAGTGTTATATTTGCAGTTGTAAGTTGCTACGCAGAGATGTAATATTGACGGCAGCAAGTCGCAAAATAGGGTTATATTAATGATAGTAAGTTGCAAAATGGAGATGCATTATTGATGGGAGTAAGGTGCTGCTATGATATTAATGATATCAATTAATATTAATGTAATATTGATAATAATGTAATGCCCAATGATATTAACATTAATGATAGCAATTTGCAACGTAGAGATGCATTATTGATGGGAGTACGATGCTACTTAAAAGCGTAATATTGGTGGCATGAGGTTGCCACGTAGAGGTGTAATATTGATGGAGGTGAGCTGCAACATAGTGATGCAATATTGATGGCACTAAGGTGCTACACAGCGGTTTGATATTGATAGGAGTAAGTTGCTACTGTTCTATAGTTTCATAGAGTGTAAGTCTTGAAAGCAATTTTACTGCGCTAAACACCCACACATGCATGCACGCACGCACGCACGCACGCACGCACGCACGCACGCACGCACGCACGCATTTTCTTCAGGACAACGAAAATGATAAACGATGTATCTTTTTAGTTTTGATGTTTAAATCAGTTGGTAAGCCAACTAATCCAGAAAAAAAAACAATCAGTCAAATACTGAACGTACGAACGAATGATCAAACGAATGAACAAACGAATGCATGAATGAATGAATGAATGAATGAATGAATGAATGAATGAATGAATGAATCAAAGCACCAATGATTGAACCAATCAGTCTTCCATGTCCTCAGCTGTCCGATGCAACGGGAAGGTTCGAACCTTGCACGTGACGTCACAATCCACGGGAATCTTGTATTCGCCGAACTATCCGCTCCCTTATTCAAAGTGAGTACCACACTCCCAGTCCATTCGCTAGCTCATGCTCTCGCATCCATGTACATGAACCCTTCCCACAATCCCCATTCCCCTCTCGCCCATCATCCCATTCTTTCCATTCCCTTTCCCCTTCCTCACACCACACGTCCTCCTCGTTGAGTGGTATAATTCCCTCATTGTGAGAAGAAGAGTCTGTACGACTCTGTCATCCGTATCTATTTTACTCGATTTCTTCTGCTTGAAACACACACACACACACACACACACACACACACACACACACACACACACACACACACACACACACACACACACACACACACACACACACACACACACACACACACACACACACACACACACATATGTAGATATATGCACATACATACATACTAGAGGGTGGGGGAAACTGTTAAAAACAAGCAACAAAATCAATCAGTCCTTTGTGTGTATGAAGCAAAGGGAAACTGTTTTGCAAGTAAAAGAACTGGGCGAACCTACATTTCATGCCTTGAACAACAACAACAACAACAACAACAACAACAGCAACAGCAACAGCAACTACAACAGACCTTCGTACAGATGATTCATACAGCGGCATAAGATTATGAATACATTTCAGCATGGGAGCTTTTGGCATAATGATACTGATTTTTTTTTCTGTCGTGTCTTGTTCCTTTGAATAAATTGTGTGTGTGTGTGTGTGTGTGTGTGTGTGTGTGTGTGTGTGTGTGTGTGTGCGTGCGTGCATGAGCGTGCGTGCGTGCGTGCGCGTGCGTGTGTGCTTGCGTGTGTGTGTGTGTGTGTGTGTGTGTGTGTGTGTGTGTGTGTGTGTGTGGTGTGTGTGTGTGTATGCGCGCGCGCGCGCGCGCGCGTGTATGTGTGTGTGTGTGTGTGTGTGTGTGTGTGTGTGTGTGTGTGTGTGTGTGTGTGTGTGTGTGTGTGTGTGTACGGATTCATTCGATTAAATCCCACCCCCAACCCCTTCAAATGTGTTATACTTTTTATGCAGGCCAGTGGCTTTACAATTAAATTATCGAGTTCTCTATCTATCTTTTTTGACTCTCTCTCTCTCTCTCTCTCTCTCTCTCTCTCTCTCTCTCTCTCTCTCTCTCTCTCTCTCTCTCTGTCAATGACATCGGAAGTGACAAGTATCATGTAGCTGCCAAACTTACTCAAAAATGAGTGCTGCTTCTCTCTTTCTCCATCTTGTCTTCCTCCTAAGGACGTACACAGGTACATAGATAAACGGATATACAGACAGAGAGGCAGACAAAGAGATAGATTTACACACACACACACACACACACACACACACACACACACACACACACACACACACACACACACACACACACACACACACACACACACACAAATAAACATATATAAACACACACACACACATATGCACACACATTACTCAGACCTTCATTTTTTCCATGCAGAACTGTGGAGATGTCGTGATACATCATCTAAGACTTTGCAGACACAGCAAGTGAAGGTTATCGCCATCATGCATGACTCTATATTGATTGTCGCTTCCACTGTAGACATTGACTCACCCATATGGGACAGGGAAAGAGAAGGGCATGGGGAGAGAGAGAGAGGGAGAGAGAGACAGAGAGGCAGGCAGGCAGGCAGGCAGGCAGGCAGGCAGGCAGGACAGACAGACAGACAGACAGACAGAGAGAAGGGGGATGGGACAGCCAGGGAATTGGGATATGAAGGGCACACGATGAGTCATGCTGTACATATAGATATTATTCTGCATGACAAGCAAATGGCATGAAAAGATGGCGATTCGATTTTCTTCGAGTGGACACAGGAAAATCGTGTGTACACTTTCTGCTCACTCTTCGCCCCCGCCCCCCCCCCCCCCCCCCCCACACACACACACACACACTCACACCACCGCCCTCCCCCCTCTTCTCCTCCGCTCTGTGCATTAGTAGAACGAGGTGGAGGAGAACGTGAAGAAGGGGAAGGGGAGATTGGGGAGGGAGGGAGGGAGGACAACAGAGGGAAGAGAGGGGAGAGAGAGTAATCGGCCGTGTGGAGGAGAAAGGGTTGTGTTGTTGAAAGCTTGCTGTCATTTGGCCATCCCCCAAACCCCATCCTTCCAAACGCCTGTCTTTAATAATTATTGGAGACCGTGCAAGACAAGTGTATTACCAGTGTAATCTACTGTTTGTTCCCTTTCTGAAGTACTTCGTGATCCATGATGATTATGCTGACGAGGAGGCGATGACGACGACAACGATTATGTTGAAAACGACGATAA
>JADBJO010001157.1:357500-360000 GCA_016801955.1 Conus betulinus | reverse complement strand
TGATGGGACATATTAACTGACAGAATACTTCCATCATATAGGATGGCAAGGTGAATTTATATCTTATGACAACATGTCCCACACCAATACCCTTTAACATTTCCCTCTCTGTCTCTGTCTCTGTCTGTCTGTCTGTCTGTCTGTCTCTCTGCCTATGTGTGTGTGGTGTGTGAGAGGGGGGGGGGGGGGGGGAGAGGAGAGATGGTGGTAGTAGTGATGGTGGTAGGAGTGGTGATGGGGATGGGGGTAGAACTGCGGTTAAAACAGATAGTGAGAGAAAGGATGTGCATAAAACAGTTACTGCTCGTTAGTTTCAAAGAGAGCAGGCTGACCGCAGGCGGGATTTGAAACAAATCTTCACAGGAATTTCAAATAAATCCGCCAGTTAACACGGACAAACAGATCACAAGACAGAACACGACGCTTTTCGACCTCTAAGGTCTTCTTCAGGCAACCTAAGCAACATTCAGGACGCTGAAAACGAAGGACGATCAATCAGTTATCTCCTCAAATTCAGCGCAAGATGGGAAGATAACTGATTTCTCGTTGTTTGTTTTCATTGTCCTAAATATTGTTTATCTTGCCTGAAGAAGACCTAAGAGTTCGAAACGCGTTGGATTTTGTCGTGATTTCTTTGTCCGTACTAACTGGCGGATTTAAGAGTACTTTCCTTTCCTTTTGAGATTCTGTCATTGATCAATTTACTGACGGATCAGCTGACCAGGCTGGTGGGTGGTTATGACAACAGATAGCACGGACTGTCAGAGCGGCGGGGTGAGGAAACTGACGGTGAAGGACACACCTGTTCTCCTGCAGGTAGCAGAGCTCAATGACACCAGGTGAGCTCTCTCTTTCTTTGCTGCTAGGATCACTATCGATTTGGACAGAGTATTCTTTAAAAGCGTGTCCTTTTAATGCACAACTGTTTGTGTTGATTGTTGATTCTGCTGTTGAAGGGAAGGAAAGAGACACACACAAAAATATGTTACTGTATATGTCAGGACATCTTAATTTTCATGAAAAAATATTTTGCTTCAGTCCTTGGCCAGATTGGGAAGAGCGATTGGGGAGCAGAGAGAGAGAGAGAGAGAGAGAGAGAGAGAGAGAGAGAGAGAGAGAGAGAGAGAGAGAGAGAGAGACAGACAGACAGACAGACACAGACAGATAAAGAGAGGGAGGGGAGGGAAATGGAAGCAGAAGTGAGAGGGAGGCGGGAAGCAAGAGAGAGAGAGAGAGAGAGAGAGAGAGAGAGAGAGAGAGAGAGAGAGAGAGAGAGAGACAGACAGACAGACAGACAGACAGACAGACAGACAGAAAAAAAGCACGTATCTTTGTAAGCAACTCTTCATATTCTTTCTTTCCCTGGATGTGGATTCAATGTGAGGTCTCAGTTCCAGTGTTATGTTGCAAAACCTAGAGAACACGCAATCCTGATAGAAATTGCTATCTGTGTGTCTATTGGCAGGATTTTGAAGTATCGCCTGAACTTCTTAGTCACTGGTAGGTGTGCTTATCTGTATTTTAGTTCTTCCCGTTTTTTGACAGCTTTACAAAATATGTCTAGACAAATTGACAAACCTGTAGACACAATACACAATGTGTATACACACACGCATGCATAATCATATCGAATGTCACGATGGTGAAGTGTAGCATGTAACGTGCGTTTGTAATACAAATAACTCACCAGAATTCATTTCCATGATGAATACGAACGAGACTAAGTTAAAGACGAATACTTTCTTGTTAAACTGAGCCATTCGCCAATCGATATCAACAACGAAGCCGAACAACGCACAGTAGAAAGAAATTCTGATGCTTGAATATTATTGTGGGAATATCGGCTATCGACTTATACATTGTCATGGAGACAAAGCGTGACCAGCATGCATGGTTAATGGCTCGATCAGTCTCTGTTTTGTCTCTGCCACGAGGCCCGGTTTTGTAGCCATCCATCTCGTTATAACTCCTGCACGACAGTGTGGTGTCAAGGCGCATCGCACATGAATTGGTCCGCACGCATCCTGCAGGAAACCTTTAGATAATAATCTGGTGGTTGTCCCTGAAAGCCTGTGCAGTGCTTATCGCTGTCCCGGCCAACATTCACATTTTCAGGAACTCTGTGATCAGTGAGGCTGATGATGACGATGCTGTGAAATTCATGGTGTTCTGAGACTACATACAAGGCATTTTTCTAAACTGGTTTCTTTGAAAATCTGCAAAATCCATTCCCATATAACTGATTTACTTTTCATCTTTTAAGTTGACCTCGATTCTGTTCAAAGTAGTTCTAGACGACGTTCTTGAAGTTTGATAAGTGTATTACATATCATTTATTTAATTTCTGTCTGTAATATCATCTTCGGTTCTGTCCAAGAGTCTCTAGACAAGGTTACGTTTGTATGTATTTTTGACTGATGAATACCGACAGTTTTCATTGCCTGAAGTGTGAAGCTGATCTGTTTGCCCCCCCCCCCCCCCCCCCCCCCCCCCCCAACCC
>JADBJO010001157.1:332500-347500 GCA_016801955.1 Conus betulinus | reverse complement strand
TTTCTTTCTTTCTTTGTCTCTCTTTATTTCCGTCTTTCCTCATTCTTTCTTTTCTTTCTTGTTACTGTTATTTTCGTTTTCTTCCTTTTCTTCATCTATCCATCTCACCTTATGTCTTCATCTTCTGTTCTCTCTCTTTTCCAAATCCTGTGTGTTTTGTGCGTCTTCCTTTTCTTCCCTCCATCATTCCTCCGATAGGCCCTTTTCTTTTCTCCCGATCCAGTGTCGTGTTGCCATCTTCTGCATCACTATCTCTCTACTATTTAGCGAGCTAGCCCTGTCGATTTACCTCTCTATACAAACAAAACACAAAACAAGGTCGGATAACTTCATTACTTTGTCAGCAAATTGGGCGTCTGTCCCAGAAGAAAGCTTGTCTCCATAGTACCCATTGTTTCCAGTACGGTTTTATTGTCTGATCAAAAAAATGAGATCTCCCATATCATTAAGGTCTAGATATAAAGCTTGTCCGTTTCTACTTCTTTGAAGCCTTTTGTTGGTGTGTGTGTGTGTGTGTGTGTGTGTGTGTGTGTGTGTGTGTGTGTGTGTGTGTGTGTGTGTGTGTGTGTGATATGACGAACGTTTTCTTTTTTATTTTATTTGTGTGTTCCTTAATGTGTTTGCTTGAAGCATGTCTGTTTTGAGTGCGTGCGTGCGTGCGCGCGTGTTTGTGTGAGTGTGTATGTGTGCATGCTAATATTTTCTTATGTTCCTTTGTGTTTTTTTGTTAGTTTTTATTGAAGTTTAGTGCCTCTTACTAATATCATTTGTTGTTTGTTTCGGTCGCCGATTCAAGCTTTTGTTCAGTCTGTGACGTATTTTATTATTATTTTTTTTGCCCATCCCTTTATGTATTGGTTAACTGAATGAAATAAATGGTCTGGGTGTGTTTTCTGTGTCAGTGTTATGTATTAGTTTTGTTTGTTCATTGAAGCTCTCGCGTATTTTGTTACTTTGCCTTTTTTTTTTTTTTTTTTTTTTTTTTTTTTTGCCTCATTTCTTCATTTGTCTTTTTTGTCAGGAATTGAAAGTGTTTTCTCTCTCTCTCTCTCTCTCTCTCTCTCTCTCTCTCTCTCTCTCTCTCTCTCTCTCTCTCTCTCTCTCTCTCTCTCTCTCTCTCTCTCTCTCACACACACACACACACACACACACACACAACACAACACACACATATGAATGAATGAATGAATGAACTGGCTTCCATTTTGACTTTAAAGTATCCATTCTTGGGTGAATAATTAAAATATTTGCAAGAAAATGAAATATGCAACACCTTTAATAAGATTAAAACATACGCTTAAAGACATATGAAATTTCTGTCGAACACAGAATACTTGATATGTTTCCTTTATCAGTACATAGCAGACTTTCATTTATTAGGATAGTAATGTTTTTCGTTCGATTTGATCCCATACATCCATAACTTGAGGAGATATAGTTTTAGAACTTTTTTACACATTTCAAGAATTAACTCGACTTTGTCTCTCTGTCCTTGATTTTAATCTGTGCTGTTTCGTTTCTTATCAACCCTTTTTTTACCGTAGTTTTTTTTACACACATACACACACACACACGGCTGCGCGCATGCGCACGCGCGCGCACGAACGCACGCTTGCATGCACACACACACACACACACACGCACATGCGCGCGAGCGCGCGCACGCACACACACACACACACGCACACACGCACGCAAGCACACATACACACACACACACGCGCGCGCACACGCACACACCACACACACGCGCGCGCACACACACACACACACACACACACACTTCTCGTTCTCGGTCATCATCCTACTCTTTTTCTTCATTCATCCCCCCCCCCCCCCTCCGAACCACTTGTTGATGACTACTCTACTGCACTGTATTCAAATACTTTTATAAGATAAATTACGTCTTCAAAAACATATATCTTTGTATGTTGAACAAATGAATAGCCTAATGGGGGGTGGGGTGGGGGAGGAGGAAGGGGTTCAATGGCTGGTAAGCAATTCCTCCGTCACTAAGAGAATGATTTGGCAAAGATTTATAGAGGAAAAAAAATGGGGGGAGGAGAGGGAAAATGGAGGTAGGGGAGTAGATAAGGAGAAGAAATTGGGGACAACAGAAAGAAGGCATTAAAGCGCAAAATAGGAAACTCCTCACTGGCAGCCTATGGGGTCTGTCACAGTCTTTGTTGGAAACAGAACTACTTATATTGCCTGTCTGGAGTCGACTTTCTTCCCCTGGTTAGGTCACAGTGTTTGTTGGAAACAGAAACTACTTATATTGCCTGTCTGGAGTCGACTTTCTTCCCCCCTGGTTAGGTCACAGTGTTTGTTGCAAACAGAACTACTTATATTGCATGTCTGGAGTCGACTTTCTTCCCCTGGTTAGGTCACAGTGTTTGTTGCAAACAGAACTACTTATATTGCATGTCTGGAGTCGACTTTCTTCCCCTGGTTAGGTCACAGTCTTTGTTGCAAACAGAACTACTTATATTGCATGTCTGCACGACTTCCTTCCCCTGGTTAGGGCTTCAGAAAGGAAAGGATACACCCGAAGGTGCGGGTGGGGCCGTGGCCCCCGAAAAAAAATGTCCTTTTCGGGGGCCACGGTGGGACCCAGAGAAGCGCTGTCCTCAACTGCCGAACAAACCGGCAGGGAGCAGTCCCGCACCACCCTTGAAATCCTGTGCTGTGTTCACACAGGGTGCAAGCATGCACGTGATATTCCATTAAGACGTCAAGGGACCTAATTTCTCCCTCGCAGATACTATTAGTTAGGGACTCATCATCATTTATAAAAGTACTGGAGCAGTGTGATGTTAACTTTACCAGAATCAGCTATGTTTAAAAGTTTTACGAAGGAGTCGATTGTTTGATCTTCCAGTGATTTGAGAGGCGTACACCTGGCTGATTTCATATGTGTGTGTGTGTGTGTGTGTGTGTGTGTGTGTGTGTGTGTGTGTGTGTGTGTGTTTTCTGCCTCCAGTCTTCCCGTGCACTGGGTACGTGATCGACAGGCTGTACAGTGGGTCACATTCTGTCACTAACACCATTCGCCATATTGGATACCCGAGGTGAGGAAGTCAACATTTGAATGACACAGGAACTTTTGACTGGTCGGTGTGTTCCGGCAGTCTGTGAATAAGCGAGTGTGAGAAAATGCTCATGATAAATCGTGAAGCATACGCTTTCTCAGTGTCATTGCCATTCCAAACTTAGGAGAATGTTTTTTCTTTTAATTTTTTTTTTTCAGTCAGATGCGTTTCTGCCTAACATTGAGAAAACCCCCCCCCCCCCCCCCACACACGCACATATACACATAATCGACCGTGCGCGGAAATCCAGTCATACATTTTTCTTTTCTTTTTTTTTTTTTTTTTTTTTTTTTTGGGGTGGGTGGGTTGGGGGGGGGGGGGGGTTGGGGTTGGAGTGCAGGGGAGGGCTTATCAATAAACATGGGGGGGGGGGGGGGGTTGGAGTGCAGGGGAGGGCTTATCAATAAAACATAACCTTTACATGTGTGAAAAAATCAGTCATACATTAAAGACAGCAACTTGCACCCGTGTTTGACAAACACCTTAGTTATCGCTATGATATGCACATCTGTTAAATGGGGAGAAAATTAAAGAAAATATATAAGATTAAAATGTTGTTCTAGGAAAAAAGAACTACGCTTGTGAGTTACCATTGTTGTGAAGAAATGAGTTACAGTTTAAGAAAAATCGTCGTTATTCATTTCTTCATTCATTCTCTCGTTGTTTGCTACATTATACATTGAATACTTTTTTCATTTTTTTGTTCCAGTCTTTGTTTCATTACTTCTTGGGTCATGGGTCATTTATTTTCGTTTCAATATTTGTTTCGTTACTTCTCGGTTCATTTATTTACCGTTTCTGTATCTGTTCGTGTATCTCTTTTTATTTCTTTACACACCTGTTCCACCAGGAACGCACAGTGCCAGTTTCTGATCGATGCTGACAAGGGGGACCACCCTGTCGTGCAGTTGAGAACGAACTTCTTGTCTGAAGAGGGCTGTGGGGATGTGGTCACCGTCTACAATGGTGGGTATCAGATTGTGCCGTGTGTTGAATCGTATCGTCGTCGTATGGCTACAGATCGGGTCGTCTTTTATCAACCAGTTTTTCATATCTATGCCAGTCTTTTTTACTTTCTTTCTTTCTTTTTTTTTTTTTTTTTTTAAAGTTCTTGACATGAAAAACGAAGGCACCAGAGTGCAAAAGAATGTTGATTTTAACACACAGGACAAAAGTGTATGTGTCGTCGTTCTGTTTTTGTACTACATATTACGCGTTGTATCGCACGCTGTTCTGAATGTTTATATGTACACACTTGACTTGTTTAAATGACGCTACAGTGTATTCTTGTCTTCTTAATTTTTATGGAATTTGTTAGCCTGTAGAACACTACTGTGTCGAAACGTGTTGCCTGTAACACATATCTTTATTTCCTTTCGTTTGGCGAAGAAGTTACACAGCTTGTATTTCTTACTTTCAAATCCTGTCTTGGACTTGGTGGCCCGGTGGACTTGGGTGTCAAATCCTGTCTTGGACCTAAGATGATGTCGGACTAATCCCATGTTTCGGGATTCCATTCCACTCAAGACAGCCAGGTTGAAGAGAATTTCTCTGAAAGATCACTTCTGTACAGACCTCATTCAACTCCTAGTCCATCGTAGAAGACTTCAAGCCGAGGTTCTGTGCCTGAGCACATGTCTGAGAAAATCTTGCATGCACGCTAAATCCCATTCCACTTTTCGCAGAAGATAGGCTGCCGTGTGCCGATGGGATAGATGACACGAAAATAGGACACCTGCATAGTGGTGTCGGGCTTACACATCATGTCCGAAAACGAAGTATGGGTACCATAATGGTGGGAGTGAAAAACAAAAAAAAAAACGGTTGTATACGCTAAAATCTCCCCAGTGATGAAGGAAACGGAGAGAGAGAGAGAGAGAGAGAGAGAGAGAGAGAGAGAGAGAGAGAGAGAGAGACAGAGACAGAGACAGACAGACAGATAGACAGGGTGGAGATGATATTTATTCATAAGGGCCATTGCCCCTCATGAGGGGGATACGCTCTACAGAATTACTATACAGTATTACTTGCAAACTTGGAGACAACTAGACTCCGTATTTAGTTACATCATTACAGAACGGGACTGAAATGCTTTGCTTAAGTAAATCGATAAATTTCGCACAGCTCAGTCTTTTCTGGAAGCTAAAAGCATACTTGCATACTGTGAGAGAGAGAGAGAGAGAGAGAGAGAGAGAGGAGAGAGAGAGAGAGAGAGAGAGAGAGAGAGAGAGACTGAATCCCATCTTCAGTCATTCAACGCCTCCAAGTCCGTCCGTCTTTTTTCCTCCAATGAGACAAGTAGAGAGTGACTGACCCATTGACGAACTAGTCAGCTGATGACCTTGACCGATGACCTGTTGCTGTGACCTCCTGTGTGCATGCAGGCAGCACTGCAGACGGCCAGGTTCTGCTGAAGCACTGTGCGGGCTCCGGGGATGACCTCAGAGAGAAGCAGGTGGTGTCGCCCAGCAACGCCTTGCTCCTCGTCTTCGCCACCGACGACGACGACACCCACGGGCATGGGCTGGAGGTGCAGTACTTCTCCGTGCCGGGTGAGAGATGGCTGCACCCCTGCCTGCTCCTTGGGCTCTTTGAATAGGATGTTCTCTCTTTTTTTTCGTCTTCTTATTCTTATTCTCCTCCTCCTCCTCCTCCTCTCTTCTTCTTCTTCTTCTTCTTCTTCTTCTTCTTCTTCTTCTTCTTCTTCTTCTCCTCCTCTTCCTTCTTCTTCTTCTTCTTCTTGTTCTTGTTCTTGTTCTTCTCATTCTCATCCTCCTCCTCCTCCTTTTCCTTCTTCCTTCTTCTTCTTCTTCTTCTCTTCTTCTTCTTCTTCTTCTTCTTCTTCTTCTTCTTCCTCCTCCTCCTCCCTCCTCCTCCTCCTCCTCCTTCCTCTCCTCCTCCTCCTCCTCCTCCTCCTTCTCCCCTCCTCCTTCTCCTCCTCCTCCTTCTTCTTTCTCCTCCTTCTTCTTCTCCTTCTCCTCCTTCTCCCTCCTCCTCCTCCTTCTCCTTCTCCTCTTCCTCCTCCTCCACCTTGTTCTTGTTCTCGTTGTTGTTGTTGTTGCTCTTCTCTTCTTACTCCCCTGCCACCCATTCCGGCTCCCCTTACATAGCCACACACTGCTCTGTCGCCGTCACAGCACCAGCTACCAACAGGGAGCCAACACTATCATAATGTCGTCATGAGGCAACCCACCGGAGGAAACACTGCACTGCTGCTGAGTCACTTCGACGGTGTACAGTTGTGCCTGTTCTTGATCCTGGCCTAGCCACTACCAGTAAAACCCTTAGAACGATGACAATGACTCCAGTCGTGTAGAAATGTCGCATGAGGGCGCCGTCACGTCCATCCAACGACAGTCCCCACGGATCGGGTGATATTGACCAATTGGAAGCATCAGGTCACGCCTCGATCCACAATCCTGAATCGGGACCTTAAATCGTCGTCGTGGGTTGACCTTTGAATCAGTGAGGTCGTCGTCGGCTGACCTTTGAATCAGTGAGGTCAGTGTTTGTGCACTCTTCCGTAGCAGCCCCGGATAATTATGGCTGGGCAGTCCGTTTGTGGAAGTGTACATTGGAAGACAGTGAGGGCAGTAAGAGGATGTTGAAGGGTTTAGACATTGATGTCTTCCTGCGTTCCTTTGTGTGAGCCTCAGTCTCCAGTACAGGTACTCTAGCCCTCTTGGGGATGTGTGCGTGCGCGTTCGTGCGTGCATGCGTGCGTGCGTGCGCACGAGCGCACGTGTGTGCGCGCGAGTGTGTGTGTGTGTGTGTGTGTGTGTGTGTGTGTGTGTGTGTGTGTGTGTGTGTGTGTGTGTGTGTGTGTGTGTGTGTGTGTGTGTCTGTGCTGTCGCACTGCAGATTGTCTGTGACACAGGCCTTGAATGCTTCTTCGGGGTGCGCCGTCTTCCCACGGACCTGTGCGGGTGTCCCATGAAGGATCTTTCGTGGCCTGTGGGAGCTGACCATGCCGATCACATGGCTCCGGCCATTTCTGCTGGCTTTCAGGGTCAGGGGTTCACGGCTGACAAGGCTGGCTCTGTCCCGGAACTTCCAAACTGTCCACTTCACCAGCCGCCGTGGTGGAATGGCTGCGCATGGCGGACTCCCTTCTGGGAGACCGTGAGTTCGGTTCCCACCAGAGCCATTTATTTTGTGATGTTTTGTTCTGCGCCGACCGTCTCCTTCCGAGGGGTGAGTTTGATACGAGCGCAAATGGGAAGACTGGGACCACACAGTCGAGTTTCATTCACTTAATGGTAGCGTCTCTGAGAATGTTGTTCAAATTAAGTGATAACACTGCAGGTGTCTGTATCTCTTAGGCCCGTTTGACGTCAGAATACATTACGAAAGTTAGCGTTCAGTACACACCCTGTTATACAGGCTCAAGTCAGACCAGAGAGCAAATCCATACGATCACCTTCATTATTCTTAATCTCATCAATCAATTTTGAAAAAAGTATTAAATTCTGTAGCCCTTCATTCTCAGGTCTCATGGTGACCTCAGTTTCGATTCCCTCTCCACGTCTTTGCCCTTAATGAAGTTCTGTCGGGACAGCTGGTTCTAGCGGATTCATGGGGGCTGTCGTTGGACTGACGTCATGATGCCCATCCTCAGGGAGAGCTCACTCACGCCGGCTCCGCGACTAAGCAATTATTGTCGTCAGTAGGGGGCTTAGTAGGCGGTGTCCTGCGCATGTTGATAGATCAGAACAGGCAGCACTGACCATGACTGAAGTGACTCAGCAGCAGTGCAGTGTCTCCTCTGTTGGGGGGGGTGCCTCATGACGACTTAATATTGACACTGACTGCTCCCTGTAGACTGCCGGTGCCGGGGCTGTGGCGGGACAGACCAGGGTGTGGCTGTGGACGGGGAGCCGGAATGAACGGTGTGGGTGCAGTGCCACGAAGGTGTCAGAGAAGATGAACGCAAGCGAGGGCACAGAGAGAAAGGATATGAGTGTGTGCGTATGTGTGTAAGTGTGTGTTCGTGTTTTACATGTGTGTGTGTGTGTGTGTGTGTGTGTGTGTGTGTGTGTGTGTGTGTTCGTGCATGCGTGCGCGCATGCGTATGTACGCGCGCGCGCGCGTGTGTGTGTGTGTGTGCGCGCGCTCGCTCACATGCGCTCACGTGTTCATGCAAGTGATGCTTGAAAAATGGATGGAATGGCATATTATCTGTCCACACAGAGCCAGACATATGTTCAGGGGGTCGGAAGACGCTGTACGCCACCTCACAGGTGCAGATCCTGCAGTCTCCCCCAACTTCCCAAAATATTACACCTGTAAGTAGACCCCCAGGAGTTTTTCTTTTTTTTTATTGGCATTGTTTGTGTTTTTTGTAATCTAATTTTAGTGGGAGTAACCGTCTGTATCAACGAGTTGTAAGTGAGTCTCGACCGAGGTTAATTACGGAAACTTAAGCTACAGGAAAGCAGACGATAGAAGTACTTAGTGGACAGAGAGACGGACAGCTGTGTAGAACACTGGCCCATACTCTCTGTGTGTGTGTGTGTGTGTGTGTGTGTGTGTGTGTGCGTGTGTGTGTGTGTGTGTGTGTATGTGTGTGCGTGTGTGCGTGTGTGTGTGTGTGTGTGTGTGTGTGTGTGTGTGTGTGTGTGTGTGTGTGTGTGCACGCGCGATCACACACGCGCGCGTGTCTTAACTCATGTGTACATACTTGCGTGTATGCGTTTATGCGTGCATGTGAGCGAGTAAGTGTGTGTGTGTGTGTGTGTGTGTGTGTGTGTGTGTGTGTGTGTGTGTGTGTGTGTGTGTGAGTGGGACAGAGTGTCAGCGCGCATGAGCACGCGCGTGACAGGGACAGCTTCCGTGTTGTCTTGGGTTCTTGAAATTGCACTAAGCGCATTTTTCACATGGCACATAATCGTCTCATTCTTACCACTGAACTCAAAACCAGTGTCGGATGTAGGTGGGGGGGGGGGGGGGGGGGGGGGGGGGGTGGTGGTTAACGGAGCTTGGTGTTGGAGGTGGCAACTTGGTTGGCCTAATGGGTAAGGCGTCAGGCTCTTTCTCCAAGGCCCAGTGGTTTAATACCTACTTGAGGCTGAAAAATCTTTTTTTTTTTTTTTTCTCCGGAGGTAACATCTGTGAAGATCCACTCTTAATTATAAAACTCGAAATCTAGATTCCGTGCGTGAATGCATACTGTAAAGAAGACTCGTGTATGCATGTTAAACTCCCCCCCCCCCCCCCCCCCCCCTTTTCAGTGAAGAGTAGGCCAGCGTGTTTCGGTTTAGATGGATGACACAGAAAATAATCATTTTCACACTGGTGTCGTATTCAGACATCATTCCCGAAGACATAATGTGGCTACCTTTATAATGGGATTAAAAACGATTGCATACCGTAAAAAAATCTCGTCACTGGTGAACCTCGGAGCTTAAGTCACCGAGGAACGGAGAGAGAGAGAGAGAGAGAGAGAGAGAGAGAGAGAGAGAGAGAGAGAGAGAGAGCACAGTCTGACCAGTGTGACACAGAATTGATTCATGGCTAGATCCTTTAGCTTGCCTCATGAATATACTCAAGGGGAGCCTGTTTGAAAGTAGAGCTCTCGTATATTCCACCATGCATGACATTGCACTAATGTCCGCTAGACCAACACGGCCCAAAGTAACGACAAACTGTCTAAGTTGGAATAAACTGCAAATGCGACTCAGTAGCCTAATAAGAAGCGATAACACGTCAGTCGCATACTTCACGGTCGCCGCTCCTATCGGTATTGTCACTACCTAAGAAACAAAGGAGTCACTTCCCATGTAGGTTGTTACAATAGGATACGGAAACACAAGAAATGTCGACGTTTTGTTTTTTGTCATGGTTTTGTTTTTGTCATCAGCAAGTTTTAACAGTCCATGAAAATACATATTTACAAACACAGTGTTCATGCCTTCTCAGTTTTCGTGTTCAGAAGAACATTTCCTCAAACGATCCTGAATCTGATGTTCGATCCGGATCTGCTCAAAAAAGTTTACAGCTCAGTCCTTAGTGCACATATCATGTTTGTGTTAAGTTTGCGTCGAATTGGATTGGTAGTTTTGGGGGCGTAATGTGGCCTACAAACAAACCAAACCAAAGACAGGTGAAAAACGTAATCCTCTTGGCTTTTGTAACAGTAGCACGCAATTTGTTTGTGCAGCAACGACTGTTCACTGCGACATAAGGACTAGCAACACACGTGATTTATTGTTTTAGGGAAGCAAACTTAGTGTTTACTGTAGATAATGTAACATGTAAATTTTTGTTGCGATATCTACATCTTTGACTACCATAATAAAAACATACACACACGCACTCACGCACGCACGCACGCACACACACACAAACACACACACACACACAGAAGCCCCCCGTCTACTACCACCCACACCCCATCCACAGAGAGAGAGAGAGAGAGAGAGAGAGAGAGAGAGAGAGAGAGAGAGACGTGCAAAAAGTAACATTATTGCACCAACAACCTGTATAATTCTTATGCACTGAATAAGAACCACAAACACGGAATTGGTTGCTGTAGCAGCTACGACTTTTGACCGTTATGAAGATGAGAACTGATTACCAGTGTGCTTTGTTTTTGCAGCAAAAACGGCTTTTACCATAGAGAAACAAGCAGTTGTAAAATAATGATCCTGGGAAAGAAAAATACGTTTCGTCCCATAAGGATTTTCTCCACCAAAAATAAGGAAAGATAACGTTTTGTACCATGCGAACCTCCTAAACTGACGGAAAAAAGAAAACATATTTCTTACCATATGGACTTCCTCAAACGGAACAAAAAGAAACATAATATTTCTTGCCATATGGACTTCCTCAAACGGAAAAAAGAAACATAATATTTCGTTCCATGTGAACTTCCTTAACCGAAGAAAAATATACCATAATCATGGACTTCCTCCACAGAAGGGAAAAAAAGAGACGAAAATATACAACGTTTCGTCGCTGAAAGACTTCCCCAACTGACCGAAAAAAAGTTTCTTGCCATAACTTCCTCAACCGAAAGAAAAAAGAGCCACAATGTTTTTGATTCTGTAGGGCTTCCACATCAGACAGAGAAAGAAGTACGTTTTGTCGCGTAAGAATTTCTTCAATCTGAAGAGAAAGAAATACGTTTTGAGACAACCTCCGCAACACAAAGAAATAGAAATATAATGTTCTTCCCATACCGACTACCTCAGTCCACAGAGAAAAAAAAACCCACAACGTTTCGTGTCAAAAGTACTTTTTTGACTCAATGAAAAAGAAACACAACTCTTCGTGTCAAGAGAACTTCCTTGACTCAAAGAAAAGTACGCAGGACGTTTTGTCCCAAAAGGACTTTTTCAACTTGAACAAAGTCTTCTGAAGCAAACCTTGTATTTTTCATTCTTTCAGGGATCATCATTGCCCCTCCCCGCCTTCTCTCTCTCTCTCTCTCTCTCTCTCTCTCTCTCTCTCGCTCTCTGTCTCTGTCTGTCTGTCTGTCTGTCTGTCTGTCTCTCTCTTAAGAATTTATATGATTTTTGCCAGTAATACTTTAGTCCCAAGACTAACCCCAACTAAAATTGGAACTTAAAGAGAGAGAGAGAGAGAGAGAGAGAAGAGAGAGAGAGAGAGAGAGAGAGAGAGAGAGAGAAAATTTGAAACCCAACACATTCTTGTACGACTTTTAACAGCTGTTAAGGGACCTGATAACCTGTGGCCTGTTGTTGCAGCAACTACAACTGTTACTACTACATCCGGACCAACACCACGGGAGAAGTCATCCACGTCAAGCTGACCTCCACGGCCTTCGAGTCTCTCAATGACTTCCTGCAGGTCTTTGACGGTAAGGTTCATCTAGCAGTTGAATTACGGTCTCCTTGGGTACCAATCGTGAGAAAGCTTACAGGAATAGGCCAATCAAACAGCCCGATGTGTACGTTAGCGCATGTTAGTCAACGAGACAGAGTGGAACACGGAGATGAAACGACTTAGTCTCTGGCCCAGCTTCTGTTTGAGTGAAAACTTTCACTTGGTCGTTAATACAAAGGCCATGTGGCATCAAAGGGTTAAAGATCAAATGGTAAATCCTCTCCCATTAAAAGAAATAATTTGTATCTATTCATTTGTTAGTTTTCTGTTTTTTTTTTTAATTTTCTTTTTCTTCTCTATCTTTTTTGCTGGTCCTTTTTTTTTTTTCTTTCTCTCTTTTGTACCTCATCTTCAGTGCCACCGCAGAGGCATTATCCGCACGCCGCTCATCCCCAGTGCTCATCCAAAGCCACAGCCTGTATTGTTCTCTCGCAGCCCAGGCACCTGCCATCCACAGGGTCATCGTCATGGAGTAACCAATCCCATCGGAAGAGACACTACACTGGCGCCGAGTCACTTCGATGGTGTTCAGTGGTGCCTGTTCTGATCCAACATATGCAGGACACCATTTACTAAACCCCCTATTGATCATAACAATTGCTTCGTGGCAGAGTCAGCGTTGGTGAGCATCCTCCCCCCGCCCCCTCTCCGGAGGGGCGCCACCCATCGACAGTCCACACGAACTTCCCCACATCGGAGACCACGACGTGAAATCACCAAGGACATACACATGGAAAAGAAATCGAAAGTTAGGTCACCTTGAGAATAGGGCATGAAATTCCACAGCATTTGATCTCTCTCTCTCTCTCTCTCTCTCTCTCTCTCTCTCTCTCTCTCTCTCTCTCTCTCTCTCTCTCTCTCTCTCTCTCTCTCAAACGCTGATCGATCGGGATGAGAATGATGGCTATGTTGTGATGGAGTTCCATTCGGTCCGAGACTGCATGACAGGGCTGCAATCTACGCCTTCTTTCATACTATACCATGGCGTCAACCAGGACCGAGAGATACAAAATAAAACCTACGATGTTGGTCAGGGCACTTGAGCAAGACTGTCAGAGACGAATCCATTATGTTAATGAAACTCGACTGTGTGGTCCCTGTCTTCCCATTTGAGCCCATGTAAAACTCAGTTCCGGCCATGGGCTGGACAAGGAACAAAAACCCACAAATACAAGTTGCTCTGATGGGAATCGAACCCACGACCTCACAGCTAGGAATCTTTGACGTAACCACTGCGCCATGGCGACTGGTTATCTGTTTCCTTTCTCTTCAGTCTTCTGGGTTTTTTTTTTTCATGAACCAGAAATAATAATGTCCTCTTATTGGTCCTACAATTTTCACTCTTCTGCTGCTGTGTCTGTGCGCACGTGTCAGCACGGAATGTCAAGGCAAGACTGGAACTTTCCCTACCACCCTACCCCACCCCACCCACATGCCTCCCCCTCTTTCACCCCCCTCCTACTCCCACCCCCGTTTGTTGTTGTTGTTGTTGTTGTTTGTTTTGGGCAGAGCGTTCCTTGTGTCCAGAGTTTGCTTGTGCGGTAAGTGAACGAGTGTCACGAGCAGCATTAGCCTACATGTTTGCGCACGTGACTGCTTCCCCATGCGAACAATACCTTCTTACAGGAACACCAAGGCAACCAACATCACAAAGTCCTGTCACAATGTGTCAGACATTTAAGAAAGGAAAAAGAAGAATTAAGAAGATACGCAATTTTTTTCTCTGTTGTTGCTTAGGTCACTCCTGCTCTTCCTCCTAGTAGGCACGATGCCAAACTTGGTGCCAGCCCCTGTTTGTCTTCACGAGCATCTTCTCTTTCAGCTTTACACTACATCTCGGTCCCTCCTTCCTTCCTCTGGGGATAAGCGTATCTTTGTCCTTCATAACAGACACAAACAACAACAACAACAACAACAACAACAACAACAACAACCCCCAGGGGGCATGTGTGCCTTTTCTCATCTCTGCCCTGTCATCAGGAGCATAATGCCTTTCTTTTCTGGCCGCTACGCGCTTGCTTTGAAGTCATGTATGGGTTGACCTTCAAATTAACCTTTGCATTTGTGACTATAGTTAGCACCTCTGCCTCGGGTATCTCTCAATTTCTTACTATGTACGTACGTGCGTGCGTGCGTGAGTGAGTGAGTGAGTGTGTGTGTGTGTGTGTGTGTGTGTGTGTGTGTGTGTGTGTGTGTGTGTGTGTGTGTGTGAGAGAGAGAGAGAGAGAGAGAGAGAGAGAGAGATCAAAACACACACACACACACACACACACACACACACACACACACACACACACACACACATACACACACACACACACACACACACACACACACACACCTTCACCACCACCACCACCACTCACACACACACACACACACACACACACACACACACACACACACACACACACACACACACACATGCATGCACGCGCGCAATCCTGAGTGTAGCTTCTCCCGACAATCCGGAGTGTAATCTTACTTAGCAATTTTGAGTGTCATCTCACCCAGTAATCTTGAGTGTAACCTCAACCTGCGATCCCGAGTGTGATCTTACTCAGCATTCTTGATAGAAACCTCATCCAGCAGCAATCTTGAGTGTAACCTTACCTAATAAAGCTGAATGTAAGCTCACCTACAATGTTGAGAGTAACACAAACCTGAATGTCAGCCCACCTTACAATCTTGAGAGTGACCTCATATAGCAACCCAGAGCACAAGCACAGATTTTTACGCACCGAAATGCGTCATTGAACACAAAAATACGCATCTTTCGTTTGTGTTAGCTCCCTTGCTTCATCCGTGTTAAAAACCTGACAATTCCAAAGTGAGAGAGAAAACTTGCGGAGAAGTGTTGTGCAATCGTTCTAACGCTTGCTGCCAGACTTCTGGCAAAAGATGTAGCTTTTGGGATTCCCACTGGATCTGTCAAAGCATCTGTCGATGTACGTGCTTTAATGATTTTGAGCTTCCAAGGACTTTAAAATGGTCAGCAAGTCGATCCGACTCGGACAACACAAACATTGGAAAAAAAAAAAAAAAAAAAGTGAGCACAATA
>JADBJO010001157.1:312500-320000 GCA_016801955.1 Conus betulinus | reverse complement strand
CACACACACACACACACACAGAAAACTAGCGAAATGTGGATTATGTAGATCTACAATATAAATACTTGCTTCTGTAACATGATTTATTGGTTGTCCGCGAATGTTGATGTACTGGTAGAAAACTTGAGAGAATGTGGAGAGAAAAAAAAAACGGGATCAAGAATACACTGGACAGGATTCTTTCTGTTTTTCTTGAGGTGGTTATGGAGGTGGTGAAGTGATCATGGTGTGTGTGTGTGTGTGTGTGTGTGTGTGTGTGTGTGTGTGTGTGTGTGTGTGTGTGTGTTAGAGTGAGTGAGTGAGTGCGTATGTGCGTGCGTGCATAATGCGTACGCGTGTATGCACTCGCACACGCGCGCGTGTGTGTGCTTTCTTATGAAGGAGCAGCAGAGAGAGAGAGAGAGAGAGAGAGAGAGTGTGTGTGTGTGCGTGCGTGCGTGCGCGCGCGCGCGCGCGCGCGCGCGTGTGTGTGTGTGTGTGTGTGTGTGTGTGTGTGCCTGCCTGCTGCCTGACTGTATATTACTTGTGTGCCTGACAAAATGGGACTCCGGAACATTTTTATCATCGTCACCCACATGGATCATCATTTGATACTTTTTTTTAATCAAACCTCAGATTCTGTAGTCCGTCATACCCAGGACCAGAACAGGCGCAACTGAACACCGCCGACATGTGTCGGTGCTGCTGCATGCAGTGTCTCCTTTGGTGGGTCATGACACGACGGCCTGACGTTGATGGGCTCCCTACGATCTGGAAGCTCGCTTGTCACTGCTAAGCCACGAATAGAAAATCCTGGATGTGGCTATGTGTTGCATGTTCTGAATGCGGCGTGTGTGCAACGCCACTGAGGAGACACCAAGATGTGAGAGGGAAAGAATAAACAAAAACAAACAAAAACAAAGAGAGAGAGAGAGAAGTAAAAAGCTTCTTTATTAAACAAACAAAAAAACAAAGAGAGAGAGAGAGAGCGCAAAATAAGCTTCTTTATTGACATGAAGGTCATGACGATTGATTTCACACTACTACATACTGTATGAGTAACAAAAATGTACTGAAAATGCGCATGAAAGAAATATTTCGCATTTTCAATTCATCCACTCTTTTATAAAGTATTCAGAAACGTACGTCAGGTCGTCTCTGCAGTCTAATCATCAAAAGGTTTTGATGAGTTTTGTCTATATATAATTTTTTTTGCTTGTTTTCAACCCCAATTAGAAATTCTGCCCAAGACCATCATGTAACACGCATTCATGAAGTAGTAGAAACTTCATCTTCTATTTTGTTGCAGTGCTGATATTTTTTTTTTCCCGGGATGCATCCGTGTCTCTCTTCTTTATTGTATATGTAATAAGTATTTGGACAACCAGTAAAAAAAAAAAAAAAAAATGCACATCTTCGGAGATTCACGTTTAGGCTACTTTGTACAGTCCCCAGTCGTTGTCAGCGCTTATATGACTGACAAGGCTGATCATTCAAACTGTCGGCAAGTTGTGAGCTCCTCTCTCTCTCTCTCTCTCTCTCTCTCTCTCTCTCTCTCCCTCTCTCTCTCTCTCTCCCTCCCTCCCTCTCTCTCTCTCTCTCTCTCTCTCTCTCTCTCTCTCTCTCTCTCTCTCTCTCTCTCTCTCTCTCTCTCTCTCTCTCTCTCCATGCCACCTCAGTGGCACTGCAGCCACGCCGCTCATTCCAGCTCCCGTCCACAGCTACACCCTGGTTTTGTCCAGCCACAGCCCGGGCACCGGTGATCCCCAGGGAGCAGTCAGTGTCAAGTCGTCAAGAGGCAACCCACCAGACGAGACTCTGCATTGTTGTCACTTTTATCGATATTGACAACAAACTCAAATGCCCACCACACAGTTTTAACACACTGTCTCCGGCACGCTGTCACCAACATAATGTCACCAGCACTCTTGCTGTCTCCCACCACTGTTACTGATCTATCACCATCTCATTGTCACCAGCATTCTAACTGTCTCCCACCACTGTCACCGTCACCAATGTATTACCACTATACTGTCACCAGCACACTAACTGTCACCCACCACTATCACCAGTGCATTACCAACACTCTGTCACCAACACACTAACTGTCACCCACCACAGTCACCCAATGCATTACAACACACTGTCACCAGCACACGAACTGTCACCCACCACAGTCACCAATGCATTATAACACACTGTCATCAGCACACAAACTGTCACCCACAACTTTCATCAATGCATTATAACACACTGTCACCAGCACACTAACTGTCACCCACCACTGTCACCAAGCATTACCAACACACTGTCACCAGCACACAAACTGTCACCCACCACTTCACCAACGCATTACCAACACACTCACCAGCACACAAACTGTCACCCACCACTATCACCAATGCATCACTAACACAATGTCACCAGCACACGAACTGTCACCCCCCACTGTCACCAACATATTACCAACACACTGTCACCAGCACACTAACTTCTACAACGCATTACTACCGACACAATAACCAACACGGAGCCAACACACTGTCACACGTTAGAATGTCACCAACGCACTGTTGCCAACACGCACTAAAAAAAACACACTGTGTCACCAACACACTGCTGTCTGCATACTGCTAACACCGCATGGTAGCCAACACACTGTCACATAACAATGTTGCCAACGCGTTGTTACCAACACACCGTCAACCAGCACACTGTCTCCAACACGCTGTTACCCAGCTCATTACACACTGTCACCAACACACTGTTACCCAACACATTGTTACACACACACACACACACACTTTCACTAACACACTGATACCCAACACATAAGACACAGTCACCAACGTACTATCACACAACACACTGTTACAAACACACTGTCACTAACACACTGTTACCCAACACATAACACACTGTCACCAACACACTATCACCCAACACATGACACACTGTTACAAATACCCTGTCACCAACACACTGGGAGCATTGCATGATGGGCCACTGAGTTTGAAACATTTTATTTTCTATACCGATCGATGAGGATGAGAAAGATGGTGCTACGGATTTCCATCCTGGTCTGAGGCTGCCTGGCAGGACTGTACTCTACGATTACTTTCGTAATACATTCCGGCGTCAACCAGGCCCGAGAAATGCAGACACCTGCAGTGTTGGTCAGGAAATTTGAGCAACACTCTCAGAGATAGTCTGTTAAATGGATGCGACTTGACTGTGTGATCCCAGTCTTCCCAGTTGAGCTCATAATAAAATCAGCTCTGGGGTAGGAGCTGCTCGGTGCAGAAAAATCCCACAAACAAATGGTTTGGATGGGAATCGAACCCACAACCTCCCAACCGTGACGTGAGTCCGCGGTGCTAACCACTTCACTACAGCGGTTGTTTCTTTTTGGATTCTCAGGTATGGGTTCAAGGTCTTTCTGGTTCTCTTGACTGTTTTTAACAGTTTTTGATCATCATCATCATCATCAGCAGCAGCAGCAGCAGCAGCAGCAGCATGAACATCATCAACATCATCCTCATCACTATCACCTTCATCATCATCATTATTTTCTTGCTCTTTCTTCTCATTTATTTACGCAACCCTCATTACTGGCTGCCTTGAAAAACCCTGCATTATGGCATTCTCCCAGAGGTGGAGAGGATATCACAGAACTGAAAGAAGTTCATCAGTATTCTGTTCGATGTCATGGATATCATGGTAGTAGGTTTTTTTTTTCTCTGAGATGTTTTTGCGTTCAAAAATCGCCTGTTCGCCAATCACCGAATCATGACTGAAAATTCTTTGAAGTACCAAATGTCGAACAAACTGGAAAACAAAGTGTAAATTCTTATGATACCTTCAAAAAATGGAATTTTGTCGAACAAAAGAGAAACTACCAGACAAAACACAAACGCGTTTCGACCTTTTTGGTCTTCTTTAGGCGAGACAAACAGCATTCAAGACAATGGAAACGAAGAGCGAACAATGACTTATCTCTTTAGACTGGCCGCAAAATGGATATGGCATATGGACCGCTTTTTGTTTTCATTGTCTCGAATGCTGTATGTCTCGTCTAAAGAAGACCAAAAAGGTCGAAACGCGTCGTGCTTTGTCCTGTAATTTGTCTCTTTCGTTCGGCAGAATTGTAATATTCTTTCCTTTGCGCCCACAGTTACCTCACTTTGAAACTTATGACACCTTGTCAGCAAGCTGCAAAAACAACAAAAAAACACACACACACACACACACACACACACACACACACACACACACACACACACACACACTGCGTGTCACTGCGTGCGGACTTGTCCAAAATATACGCTACACATCACATCTGCTAAGTATCGAGACCACACTTCGCACGATTTGAAGCTACTGCATAATGAATTAATGACTGGCATGACAGAAATTAAGAAGAGGGTCTCATGGCTACAACTTGGCAGATGTTTAATTTAACGTGCGCATTAGCCCAGCGGCTCCTTCACACGCACAGAAACAGACAGACAGACAGACAGACACACACACACACACACACACACACACACACACACACACACACACACACACACACACACATACACACACGCGCGCGTGGGTATGGGTATGAAGAAGAGCCAAAAATCACAGACATTTCACAATGATAATTGAACGGATTCAAATAACGTCACAGAAGACTTAATACGCGCATTCATTATACGACTTGGGTTTTTTTTTGAAGACATCAGTGATATCGGCATAGAAACAAAATGATTTTACCGTTTACGTTTTACCATTGACACAATAAAAGCATATTACGAATTTGTACGCACAGATGTCGTGCGAAATCTTCTTAGAAACCCACGATATGATGATACAAAACTTTGTGCAAGGACTTCAGCACAAAGGGGAAAAAGAAACAGCAGTTTCCAACTACTTGAACATGAGTTGCGTCCCTTTTTAGCCAATCGATTGCTTGCAGCTGTTGCCCAATTCAGCGCTGCCTGGTGATCAAACTTGCTGCCTTAGTAACGGCTGAAATATTGTATAAACCGTGACTCTTGCAAGTGATGTGATAGTTCGATCCTCTAAAAATGAAACTCAAAAGAGTGAGCCCAAGCAATTCTGATGTTGACTTCCGGTCAGCACTCGTCGACTGCAAGTCAAGAGCGGAGAACTAGGCCTACCAAGACTGGCAAATCTGGAAGAGCTCTCCGAGACTGAGAGAGGAAGCAGTTATCAGCATCAGTCAGATCGATCGTGCTCAACTCTGGAAGACAACGGTTCTGTTGCATGTAAAACTGACGTCGCATTTCAGTGGATTGTCTGTGCTTTTTTTCACTCAATCTGTTCTTGTTTCAGTACCATTTGATGCTGATTTTCCTGGCCATTTGTGACGTTGTCTTGGCTGGCATGAGGTTCGTGGCACTGTAAAGTGTAAAGACTAGGGCCCTGCCGTTTCTTGTGTTGAAATCAGAAAATGGTTCCGCTGACAGAAATGTAGGACGAACGTCTGAAAGTTAAAGAGCCGAGAATCAACTTACGGATGTGTGTTTCAATCAGTTTGTGGTGACTAAACTCTTGGAAGTTAACATTATTTACAGGCGAGCAGTTTGATTCATCGTCAGGTAAGAGATTATATCAATTTAGTCGGTTCTAACAATTAACCCCACGATTATGGGTCATCGCCAGTTTATCTTAACACAGAAGATTAATCATCGTAAGGTGATTTTGGGAAATCAGCCTTAGCTTGAATGGTTCACCATCTCTTCGTTAAACTAAGGTAGCACAAACCAGTATTGCATGAGTCAGTTTGGAGCTAGAGTTCTACAGTGCCTGGTTGTAAGTTGAAAGTCATTCAGGCGATCCCCATAGTATGTAGAGAGAGCTGAATTGTTCCAGTTAGATAGGAAATCAAGAAGATCCAGCTGTTCTACATTTAAAATTTTACTGTAGTATTCATCAGGTTCGTTGTGCTATAGCCAAAATTGGATCCTGCTTGTGTAATGAAATCAAGATCAAGACAAGCCTTGTTATGAGATGTTCCACCCAATACAGTTTTCAACCTTTTTTTAATGTTTTTTTTTTTACTTTATCAGAATTAGAAGTGGGAGGTGGGGTGGGGGCAACGATATTCTTGGTTTTAGATTGGTCTTTTTAACTCAAAAACGTGTTCCACAAGTATACATTTTTGAGCTTGTATAACTCTAACACTGTCAGAGTTTGAGATTAAGGAATTGATACAACCAATTTTAACTTCTTAGTTGAAAAGGGGTGTCTTAGCTTTAATCTCATGCTATGCACATGGTGTGTACTAGAGTAGGACAAGAAAGACCTAAGCTTTTATGAATTCATAAGATCTGGTCAACAAATCTTTGATGGTGGGAGAGGTTTCTGATTAATGTTTTGATTTGGTGTGTATGTGTGCGTGTGCTGTAATTAAGTGAAACATCTTTGATATAACTTTTTCAGTTTTTCCAGGCTGAATTTTCTTCCTCGTGGCATGACAGAACTGAATCTCAACGAACAAACAAACAAAATAAACGATCACCTTTGACAGAGCTTGTAAAATCTCAGTTTAACTGTTCATCAGTTAGCATAAATCTTATGATGCGAAAAGTCAGTGACCGAGGACTTAAAGCCTGGCAACCTCTTGGGGATAGATAGTGACAGAATGGGCATTTATCCTGGCCCAAGTCATTTGACTCCTTTTTTAAGCAGCTTCTGATGCTGGGGCTGTGGCTGAAAGCAGTGTCTACAGAATACTGGTTTAACCTTATGGATAATGACCCAGGCCTCAGGGCCCAGACCTTTTTTTTTTCCCAGTCTTATCTTCCAAGCTATCAGTCTGTGGCATCACACTGTGTCTCACTCTGCTCATTTCAGCACCTTCAGAATATACAACCACACCTAGGATGGTTCTTTAACAGTTTCAGTGCCAGCTATCCACATGGAGAACAGATCGTGTCCCATGATTGTGGATATTAAGTAGACTACAACACACAGAGGAGATAGATAGATCTATGGTGTGCTGCTCTTGAATTGCTTTTGGGGTGGTGCCTGTACTGATCCAGCATAGAACATCACATGCTAAGCTTTGTACTGATAGTGATAGTAGTGTTAGTAATTTGGCTTAGTTCACGATGAAACCAACATGAGTGAATGTGCAGACACAGAAGACAGACTCAAATTCCTGACATTAGTCACAGATCGGAAATCAAAAGTATTAGGCTTGTCACTCATGGGAATTTTACTGTACAATGCAGTAGTATCAATGACAGCAGATAAAATACCAAATTGAAAATAAGTGGTGAATGATATGCAAGCCAGGAAACCAGAAGTTACTTATCAGCTGGCATGTGCAAGTCATGCAATTCTTTGCATGCTGAACAGCCACTTTCATGTTGAGCAAGCTCAATTTAGAAAAAAATGAGAATTCGGAAGAAAATTGTGGTTTGAGTACATCATGCATCGCAATATAGATAGATGCATAGATCTGCAATTCTGAGGCATGGCACAGCCAGAGCAGCGACCCAATGT
>JADBJO010001157.1:302500-307500 GCA_016801955.1 Conus betulinus | reverse complement strand
ATGCCCCATGGAGTGTGGGGGTATAGCCTATATGCCCCATGGAGAGTGGGGATAGGGTGTAGCCTATATGCCCCATGGAGTGTGGGGATGGGGTGTAGCCTATATGCCCCATTGAGAGTGGGGATGGGGTGTAGCCTATATGCCCCATGGAGTGTGGGGATGGGTGTGGCCTACATGCCCCATGGAGTGTGGGGGGGGGGGGTATAGTCTATATGCCTCATGGAGTGTGGGGATGGGGTGTAGCCTATATGCCCCATGGAGAGTGGGGATGGGGTTAGCCTATATGCCCCATGGATTGTGGGGATGGGGTGTAGCCCATATGCCCATGGTGTGTAGGAGGATGGAGTGTGCCTGATGTGGACAGGCAATTTTACTGACATATTAAGCAAAAATGAAATTGGTGACATATGAAATTTTATTGAAAAACAAAAAATCCAAACAAAAGCAAACCCAGCTGTTCTAGAACTAAATCCAGCAAAAAGAAAAAAAAAAATTCGGCAGGGATGTCATGAGGGTTTATCACTGTCTGACCCTACAGGACGATTCTTCGTTTCTTCTATCACTTTTTTTTCCCATTGTTTTAGCTTCGTTTTCTTTTTCATTTTTGTTTGTCTGCTCATCCTTTTTCATTTTCAGCCTCATCCGCTAACTAAAATTTTTCACAGGGTAGCAATCCTTGAACTGCTTTCTGAATAGCTATGCTCCGACTCTGAGGACGTTTATAAGCAGTGGTGGTATTCAGCTTGAGATAGGCCCTTGTCGAGCAGTTTACTTCATGAATATGCTGTCTTTTTCAGTATGGACTATATCACCACTTCATGGAAATTCTGTCCAAGAAACTTCTCCTTTTCTGTCAGTTCTCTCTCTCCCTCTCTCTGTCTCTTTCCCCCCCCCCCCCCTCCCACAGCTTGCTTTAGAGTAGGCTACTTCCCTCCCCCTGCCCGTTTTTGCCAGTCTTTGACCTGCAACAACAAAAACGTAACATGCTTTTGGCTGATTTTTTTTTCTTATATATGAATGGCACAAGAGTGACATTCCCAACTCGCTTAAATTTTTTTTTTTTTTTTTTTTTTTTATAATAATGTTGCATGGCTGAGTGCATGATTGTATGCTTGCATAAGGACGCCTGTACAGAATTTGTACACATTCACACGTGCGCGCAATGTGTGTGTGTGTGTGTGTGGGGGGGGGGGGGGGGGGGGGGGGGGGTGCGCTCGCGGGAGAAGTGCTGGTCTTCTATGTTTGTTGTTTGATTATGAGAAGGTTGAATTTGCGACATGTTTACAGTATGTGTATTATACCTGTGCTTTCACTGGTGCAATCGCTGGTCTCATATTCACACATCCCCATACCAAGTGTGACAACCTTCGTCAAATTAATGCCATATGATGAGTATTCAGTAATACCTTCGTATTTATATTTGCCACAAATGCATCACTGATGATGAGTATGGTTATAGAGATTCGAAAAAAAAAAAAGGGGGGGGGGGGGGGGGGGGGGGGGGGGGGGGGGTGTTCCTCAGAATGATACATAGATCTAGGAGATAATCACAGTGTGAAAGAACATCATAAGAAGATTGAAACGAAGCATGAGCAGACATTCGGAGCAGCAGGGGAACATGTCATGAAACTCGGTTACAGGGAACGACAAGGAAACGTTTCCCTGCTGTACCCACGAACAAGTCAGTCTTTGAGCATTAAAACAGGGCTTTTGTGTCAACACCTCGTCTGCATCCGTATTGATGTTTAGTTTTAGAGTTCTTCCAGTTTTCGTTTTGGCCCAAATCTTTCCGTTTGATGACCACGTTGCCGAGGTGGCCGAGCGGTCGGCAGCGTTCTTTAAATGTTTGTCATTTCAGTGGGTCAGGTCTTCCTCGAGTGAAACGCCTGGCTGCTTTAGTTTTCGTCTCTCTGTCAGAAGTTTCCTACTCGTCATCCACAAATGAAATGGTTGGTATTGGTCGTGTGCCTTCCGGCTTTGCCCCTCGGGTGGCTGTTTTAAGCTCCTCCTGCTAAACCCTGACCCCAAATTTAGAGGTAAAGATGTTTCCACATTGATTCATACCGTCTTCAGTTGACCCCTCACTCCTACTCCCATTACTTTTGGCCGGATCAGTACTCCGTACTCTCTTAAATTGAATGGCCAGCCATGCTTTTCCTGGTCACTGATAGTGCACTTCAGGGTGGTATGTTCTTTTCTGTATTGGTGGAATTGGTCCCCTGTAACTCTTCGTTCTCCGTCTGGAGCTGGTCTCTGCATTCAGTGCATCTCGTTCGTTCTTCGGTTTGTAAATTCCCCCTTCAAGTTTTTTGTGTTCTTTTCTCTTCTTTCTGTTCTTGTTCCTAGGTTCTAAGCCAGCCCGCTCCTCTCCTCCCCTGTCTCCTTTCTCAGATCTCCACAGTCATCCTTTGTGTCAAGATTCTTCATGTTTTTGCTCTGATTTCCTCTTGCGCGTCCCGACGACTCATTGTGTCCTCCTCATTGTTCTCGCTGTCTTGTTGTGTTTGTTTGTTTGTTTCTCTATCTCACCTCTCTGTAAAGCTGTGTGATTCTGGACTAGCACCAAACGTCACTTGTCGTTGATGTCGACGGCAGGTATCTTTTTTGGTATTTTTTCCCGCACCAAAATACTTGATGTATGTGTGCTGGTCACCCGCGCGTCTAGACTGACGTTACTAATATGAAGTCAAGTTATGACGCCGATCGCACTGGTTACCGATTGCATTGGTGTCAGCATAAAGATAACGACTTGTCACAGTCACGTCTTGAGACGGTCAGTGGTTGATGAGAAGATTATTACATAGTTTGTCGACATCATGCTATCGTTGCATTACACATTTTGTCATCATATTATCTTCGTCTTCAGCACAGTAACTGCACTTCTTTCTGCCAACAATCTGTGCCAGAGAACCGTCCTCCCTGGCACTGGAGCACATTCAACATTCCGCTGCACCAGTCGCCATATTCCATTCATTAAAAAAAAAAAAAAACAAAACCGTGCTAAACAATTGTACCTTGACTCTTACTCCGTCGTTTTTGTCTAACGTATATCAGATGAAGACCTAAATGTTCTTTTGTCACCATGAATATATACACATTCCTCAGCCACAGCTGAAAAGAGGACAACGCGAAGAGCCGAGAAAACACGTTCGCTCGGGTCGTGAGCGGAAGTCATCAGTCAGTGATTTGGTGTGGAAGATGAGCCGTTTGGTCTTAAGTGCAATTACAGGACTTATTGGAAAAAAAATGGGCTAGATTCTATAAATATTACAGCTGACCGCTGAGCCCCCCCCCCCCCTCCCCCTCCCCCACCGTGATTTGCTCCGCATGCTGATTAATTATCATGCCAACGTTTGTGAAGTTTAGATGAGATGAAAACTGAGAATTTGATTACACAGCAAGAAGACAGACGGGAGTCGCACACTCACACACACACACACACACACACACACACACACACACACACACACACACTCTCTCTCTCTCACTCACACACACACAGAGGCACGTAGGTACGTCGAACGCCTTATGTTGTTTTTTTTTTTTTGTTTTTTTTTACCCCTTTAACGACGATTTTTTTTCCCATTTCGATTGTGAATACCACTAACTTATTGGAGGTGTGTCTGTGTTTACATGCCACAGTCGCACCCCAGGTAGTTCTAATGCTGAGTCTTGCCCGGAAGACGAGAACGTCGATCAGTCACAGCCGTACCAAACGGTTTTGTTCACAACACAAACCTCGATGGTTCTATCATGCCATCAGTGAAGAGTTTTTATGTCCTCTTCTTTACCCTCTCTCTTTCCCCTAACCCCCTTTTTTTTTTGCTGTAAACAAATCCGTGCAAAACCATCGTCATGAAAAGGTCGGAGAAATGATTGACTTGCACTGGATTCGCACCGCTCATTGTGAGCGATCCTGCGTGCTGTTACATGTCTCGTGTTCTCGTGTCCGCAAGTTCAGTCAGTACCCTGAGGTCCTGTTCACAATGCATACTATAAAGGAGCCTAGAGCAATAAAGGTTCTTCATTCATACCCAGGCTTAAAAGACAGGCTGCTGCAATGGAGAAAGATAAAAAAAAAAGGGTGGGGTGTGTGTGTGTGTGTGGGGGGGTTCAACATATAGTTGGTTACTGATATATTAGAAATCATACTTGGGAAGTGAGAGTAGAGGAATGGCTGTACTTTCTTTAGAAGTGAGGAAGGTTAGAAGGGACTTAATCTAAGTCTACAAAACTTTTAATGAGGTGAATATCAAGAAAATTTCAATTGATAGCACTACAAGGAGAAAAAGTTGTGACGAAGTCTTCAAGAAATGCTGCCGTATCTAACCTCTGGGTGTATGCTCTTAGCCATAGACAGACTGATTTTAGGGATAATCTGACACAGAAACGAAACGAATGAACGTGTATCCAGTGCTAACGTTCTCAAAATTCTTTTGTCAGCACTGAAATTTTACAGTGTCACTGTGTGTGTGTGTGTGTGTGTGTGTGTGTGTGTGTGTGTGTGTGTGTGTGTGTTTATGTGCGCGCGCGCGTGCGTGCGTGTGTTTTCACGATAGTTTTGGAATACACATATAAAACATTAAATCGATCGTATCTCGGGCTACCTCTTGTTTGAAATATGTCCACAGTTTGTTTTGTTTGTCGAAGTTCCAGGGAAAAAACAACAAACAAGCAAACCAACAAACAAGGAAACTTTTTTCTTAACCAGATACTTTGGTAGATTTTTTTTTTCGTTGTTGTTATTGACCATGCTTTTTCGTTTTCATTCATTCTGTCTTTTTTCTTTTTTTTTTTTTGTTGAATATAATTTCGTTTATTCTATGAAACTGACGAAGCCTGGATTTATTGTTACCTGTTGATTGTCTGATAACCATGTTTGTCCCAGGTCTTATATACTCTTTGATTGTTCTTCTTCCTCTTTGAATGGTCCGTCTTCATCGTCTGATTATCAGTTCTGTGGTTGCCCATTTTCCTCTTTCTTGTGTCCTCTGAACCTC
>JADBJO010001157.1:285000-297500 GCA_016801955.1 Conus betulinus | reverse complement strand
GCGATGAACACCTGAAAAGGATGGATCACGTTTCATGCTTCTGCGAGCTATCCAGTCCTATCCATGATGTGTGTGTGTGTGTGTGTGTGTGTGTGTGTGTGTGTGTGTGTGTGTTGTGTATGGGTGGGGGGGGGTGGGGGGGGGGGGGGGGGGGGTGCTATTTGTGTCGTCCTGCCATACATGTCTGATGTGCTTTATGGATTATGCACAATGGACATGTTCCATCATGCCCTGCGGTGTGGATCGATTGTAAGTCGTTGCCAGTCGCTCACTTCCCAGGGTAATGAATGAGCGAGGATGTATGCTTGGTTGTGTGTGTGTGTGTTAGGAGGGCGGGAGGGGAAGGGGAGATGCGAGAGAAGGGGGAGAAGGGAGGGAATGGGGGTGGGGTGGGTGGGGAGGGAGGGAGGACAGAAGGAGGGACAGCGTTTACCCGCATGTCTTTTGTGTGTACATGTGTGCATGTGTGAACAGGATTTTGTTTTGCTTTTGTTGTTTCTTTTCTTGCAGTATGTGATTCGATTGATTATAGAGACAAGGCAAGGGAGGGAGGGAGACCACACAGACAGACAAACACACACACACACACACACACACACACACACACACACACACACGCACACACACACACACACACACACGCTCACACACAGACGTACACACACACACACACATACACACACACACACACACACACACACACGCACACACAGACACGCACACGCGCGCGCGCGCACGCGCGCACACACACACACACACACACAGATGCACAGTACTGGACTGGTAAACTTTTTTTTTAAAACTCTACAGTTCGATTTGCTGTTTGGTTATATTATTATTATTATTGTGATAACAATAATAACGATGATAATAATAATAATAATAATTATCATTATTATCAACATTATCATTTGGCTTCAGTTTTATCGACACATATTCTATTTAAAAGAAATTGAAAGCTTCCCTCTGACCCCTTTCCCCATCAGCTTCACCACACCCTCCCTTTTACCAACCTTTTTTTTTTTTTTTTTTTTTTTTTTTTGAAAAACAAAATAGCATTTTCCTTTTTTTCCGAGCTGACCTGAAGACTAGGCGAAGAGCTCAACGGTTTCACACGTTTTGCATACATTCAGCTGGCCCGTGCCGCCACGTTAGGAGTCTCTGAACACCACTAGAAATGAGCTAGCAGCCGTGCAGTGTCTCCTCCGGCGGGGAGGGGAAGGGCCTCACGATAGCCTTACACGGCAAGCTAGATTAGTTTGCTTCCTGCTGGAGAGTGCAGGTGCTGAGTTTGCCACGATTAAGAACGAAGCTCTGTGTGTGTGTGTGTGTGTGTGTGTGTGTGTGTGTGTGTGTGTGTGAGAGAGAGAGAGAGAGAGAGAGAGAGAGAGAGAGAGAGAGAGAGAGAGAGAGAAATGTGTGTGCGTGCGCGTGCTAAAGGACTGGAGTGAGCGGCGTGTGTGTTTGTTGGGGATGAAACGATGCCACCGGGGAGAGCGTTGGAGCGTGGAAAAGTGGCCGGAAGATAAACAGGCGTCAGGTTTCTTGTCAACGAGCCTGTCGAAGAGTGTGGTACCGGCACAGGCCTGTTGTGCCTCAAAACCCCCCCCCCCCCCCCCCCAGCCCCGTGCCCTCATCCTCTCTCTCGCCACACCCCCACCCCTACCCAGCCTCCTTCCCACTCTAATAAAGATTAAAAACAAACAACACAAAAAACAAACAAACAAAAAAAACAACAAAAAAAACGAAAACAAAAAAAATGCAGCCATGGCAATTTGTTTAAAAAGTAAGAGAAAAAAAACGGAGAAGGCCACGTTGGCAACCAATGTATCCCAAAAGCCAGCCATAGCAGTACATGTTGCTGCTGTTGCATGTTAGTTTGTCCGTCCAGTCGAAGAGGACTATTTCGGTCATATTGTGTGGTGGTGGTGGTGGGGAGGGGGGGGGGGGGGGGAGGGGAAACGAAGATTTGTAGATACGCAGGTGGCTGACCAATCCGATGCGTGCACCGAATGTGCGGTGACAGCTTGCACAAAGAATACGGGAGACTCCTTTTGATCACTGGCGCGGGCTTTCCTTGCCTATCTCGTTTGTTGCGCTGCAGTTTGTCGTCCTTTCTTGACCTAAATTGGCACCTTTTTGGACAGTGTCGCCATCTAACCCGACCCATAGCAGTTTGTTCCCATGTGTCAGAGTTGATGTTTTAAACGCTTTCAAGGATGTTTTGAGAGTGTCGTTGAAGCGTTTCTTCTGGCCTCCATGGGAACGCACTCCTTGCTTGTCGCAGCTCACCGTAGGACGACTCGCTTTTGTAGCCGACGGTCTGGCATGCGAGCTACATGACCTGCCCATCGAAGCTGAGACAGCATCAGGATGGTGTGGATGCTCGGCAGGCCTGCCTGCTGTTGTATACACATGTAATTAAGGGGGCTAAGTCACTGGCAAATGTTTCGTGGTGAAATGCCCGTGTCATGGAGAGGCTCACACAATTTAGAGCAGTCAGTATTTCCAAGCTGTTTCTTTCAATGTTTGTCGTGCAAGAAAATACATTCCACACAAAATGCCTCCCCCCCCCCCTCCCTCCCCCCGTTCCTGTTCGTTCAAACCGTTGCGCTACACCTCCAAACTGCTGCACCACCAAACTGCTTTATGAGTACATGGGTCTGAAACAACAGTTTGAAAAAGAAAAAAAGGTTTTATACGAAGGGGCAGGTTTGTTTCGTTGTCAAAGGAGGCATCGTCGCGAGTCTAAAACCAGCGCTGTTCATTGGCTGATGATGCGAAATGCGAGATAAACAGTATTGCCAAACTGAAGCAGGTCATGAAATGAGTTTACGCGCAACACAGATTCGAGGCCTGTTTCTTGCAGAACTATGTCAGGACGGGGAGACACCGCACTGTGACGCTTGTTTCGGCACGAAATGTTGTTTGACGACCCTGTGTGACGTAACCTACGTGCGAACGCTTGCGGCTCAGTTGTGAAGCACCGAGTTCGCGCAGTATGAAGCTGCGAGTTCACATTTCACTGGCCCCCAGTATAAAGGTGCTTACTTTTATGTGTTGTCGTTCTGATATTGTTGTTGTGTTAGCACCCCCCACCCCTCCTGTCCCTCAGGCAGAACTCCCTCCCCTAGCTCTTTTCTTTACTCTCCTACGACAGTTAGCGTCCTATGCCAATAGTGGATATGTGCGTTAAACATAAACCAGAAAAAAAAGAAACAAGCTTTTTCAAATTCAAGTAAGAGAGAGAGAGAGAGAGAGAGAGAGGAGAGAGAGAGAGAGAGAGAGAGAGAGAATCTGTGTGAGCTCGCGCCTGTGCGTGTGCTTGTATGTGTGTGCGTGCGTGGCGCGTGTGCGTGCCACTGTGTGTGTGGTGTGTGTGTGTGTGTGTGTGGGTGTGTGAGAGAGAGAGAGAGAGAGAGAGAGAGGAGAGAGAGAGAGAGAGAGAGAGAGAGCACGCGCACGCGCACGCGCTTGCGCCTGTCATTTTGCTCGGTCCATTGCAATAGATCATGTATGATATCATGCAGCATCTGTGCAGAGCATGTTCCCGTCTTTTATGGCGACATCCACTGCCGGGCCTCCGCATCGTTACTCACTCACTTTGACGCATGGCAGTTGGGTGGAAGGGGATGGGGTGGGGGGTAGGGGGGAGGGAGAGGAAGTTTAACAGGGGTTGGGTGGGTGGGGGATGGGAGAGGAGGATGGATGAGGGGATGGGATGGGAGAGTGGAGGGGTTTGGAAGGAGGGAGGGGAGGTAGAGGGGGGGGGGGGGGGGGGGGGGGGGGGGGGGGGGGGGCGGGTCCTGCCACGTAATTTTTTTGACAGGTTTGTTGTAGCCCCCCAGGTTTTATTAGACTGGTAATTGATTTTTGAGAGAGAGAGAGAGAGAGAGAGAGAGAGAGAGAGTGTGTGTGGTGTGCAGGCACGCTTGCTCGCGTGAAGGAGCAAAGGTATGTATGCAAAACTGTGTGATGTACACACTCTTTTTTTTTGTATCGTCAGCTTGATACGGCAGGCTATATAGTTAAAATTAGAAAATGTGTGACACAGTGGTTATGATTTGTGCTCTTGTACACCAGTGCTTACGCATGTGTGCGTTTGTGAGCGCGTGCGCATGCTGGGGAGAGAGAGAGAGAGAGAGAGATGAGAGGAGAGAGAGAGAGAGAGAGAGATGAGAGAGAGAGAGAGAGAGAGAGCTGAAGAGAATTCTTTAAACGTACTTTCATTACACTGAACTGAGATAAATTTCTTCGATGTAAACAAGCCGATTTCAATATCTTCTTGTTCAAGGCCCAGAAGTCAGAAAGAAAATCTTGTCTAACATATTGTGCAATGCTGACGTTATGCTTCCCCCTCCCCCCCCCCCCTCCTCCCTTTCATTCAGTAGACAATAGCATTGTAATGCTGCTTGACAGGTCGGAAGTGTTTTTTTTCTTCCCCCCCCCCCCCCCCCCCCCCCCCCCCCCCCCCCCCCCCCCCCCCCCGGAATGTCCGGAATGTCCATGATCATCGAACGATTGACTGAAGTTGTATAATCAAGGGAGGGTAACACTAACACAGCAGCTATAATACTCCTAGTCCCGGTGACTTGCCGCTGTCAGTCCTGGTCCCGGAGCCCACAAGAGGTTGTAGGGGACGGTGTAATGACGAACAACGGAGTACTGGACCACTGGGCTCCACGGTTGTGGGCGAGCCCCCTGGGGGTGCGGCACAGCTCTTCCCTAGCCAACAGCAATGTTGTCTGTCCACCTCTCTGTCTGTCTGTGTCTGTCTCTCTCTGTCTGTTTCTCTGTGTCTGTCTTTGTCTGTCTGTCTGTCTGTACGTCTGTCTGTCTGTCTCTCTCTCTCTCTCTCTCTCTCTCTCTCTCTCTCTGGGGGAGGGAGGGTGGGGGATGTCTTTGGAGGGTCTGCCGGGTTGGGTCTGTAGCACTTCAGCCTTGTGTTCATCACTGTGGTCAACAGGCTTTCGCGCTTGTGTTGTGCTGCCTGAGGGAACTGCGGACGTCCTACCTCGTTTGTTGTACAAGGGGTAGAAGAAGTCGCTTCCTCCCTGAAACCGTATACAACCCTCGCTGTCGCCCAAAAACAGCTCTCTGGAGGCCATTATTGATTGATTCGGCGCACATGCCTTCTCCTTGCTGTCTACTACTCCCCATAGCCATGGGCGTCAGGAGAGGGGGGCAGGAGAGGAGGGCGGGGGAGGGGTGTGGAGCAGTAGGAGCAGTGAGACGGTTCGGGGAAAGGGGCTCAGGCAGACGATATTGATGGACTGGTCTCATCAGTGTTCCCCAGAAACTGATTGATTGACTTTCCTGACGTAGACTTCCCACCACGTCTGCTTCCCCCCCCCCCCCCCCCCCACACACACACACTTCCCTCCGCCCCTCCTCCCTTCTGTCTCCCATCCCCTTTCCGCCCTTGTCCTGTTCACGCTTATTTGTTATGTCCTTATCCTACCAACGGCCTAAACGGAAAGAGCGCGTTCGGATTGGTATAGCGTGAGTTACTTTTTTTTTTTTTTTTTTTTGTTATAAACCAAAACGCTGCGCGGTGCTTGCCAAACGTTTCTTGACACCCTCTTCCCCATCCCCCATCCGTTTGGGACTAACTCCTTGATAAAGACCAGTGAACTTCGTGTCCCCGGGCATTCGTGTTGGCAAATTATTGTAGGATGACGCAGGTTTAGGAGAATAGCATGTCTTTTGAGCCTTTCGCCAACTGGACTTCATTCAATCTTACTATTCACCCTCATAAGAAAATCAGTACTTTCCGATGTCTGGCTCTCTCTCAGTTATTGCTGTTGCTGTTGCTGCTGCTGTTTTGGTCATTACATACAGTCATAGACGTATAGTTACGGCAGTACAGCAGCAGCCTTGTCGCAACAGTAGAAGTAGTAGTAGCAGCAGAAGTATCAGCAACAGCAGTGGCGGCCGACGGCGGCAACAGCAACAGTAGCAGCAGTCGTGATCGGAGCTGTGATGGCTATGGAGTTTGAAGTAGGAGCCACGTGCCGATCTGCTTGTACTAAGTTGTGTGTTGTTATAAAAAAAAAAAAAAAAAAAAAAAAAAAAAAAAAAAAAAAAAGAAGAAAAACTTGAGCGTGACCAGGAAGATGTTAGACTCTAGTTTCGTGAGGAAGATAAAAAAAGCTGAAACCACACAACACCCATGAATAAGTTGCAGTATTTCGGTTTATTGTAAAACCTTTTTTTTTTCGACCACCAACACTGGCCAATGGGACAAACAAAACAGCATAGAATTCTGTGGTTATGAAACTGAAAAGAGTTCACTTGAAAAAAAAAAAGTTCACTAGAAGAAAGAGTTCACTGGAAAAAAAAAAAATCACTGAGGGATGGGGGATGGAGGGGAAATTTGTTGGAAGGCAGGGGGAAAAGGGGCGGGGAAAGGAGGGAGGGGGGGGAGGGTGTGAAGGGTGGAAAGCAAACAGTGAGAAGTGGAGGGATGGGGGTGAAATGAGCTGGGAGGGGAGAGAGGACTCTCTCGTTCGTGAACAGACACACCGAGTGGGGCCTGGTATACCGTTTTATGCCATTAGATTGTGTTGTGTACAAAGGTACTGGGCGAGGCCAAGGTGGTATTATACACTAGTTTCCTGTACAAGTATACTGAATAGGACCCGGTGTACTGTTTCATGCCATTAGATTGTGTTGTGTACAAATGCACCGAGCGAGGCCAGGATGGGGTTATACGTGAGTTTCTTGAACAGGTATACTGACTAGGGCCCGGCATACTGTTTTATGTCATTAGATTGTGGCATGTACAAATGTACTGAAAGTGGCAAGGATGGTACGACACCTTAGTTTTCGTGTGAAGGTACACGAGTGAGGCCCCGTGATACAGTTTCAGGAGTCATTAGATTTCTTTTTTTTTTTTTCGTGAACAAGTGCTCTGATTTAGGCCAAGATAATGTAACACAATAGATTTTTTCCCCCGTGTACAAATAATGCTGAGTGATGCTAGGATAGTACAATGTATTATATTGTTTTCGTGTAGAAAACAGTGCACACAGTGAGGCCAGGGCAAACACAACACATCAGCTTGTTTTATGTGAAAATGTACTCAGTTAGACCAGGACAATACAACACATCAGCTTGTTTTATGTGAAAATATACTCAGTTAGACCAGGACAATACAACACAACATCAGCATGTTTCGTGTAAAAATGTACACAGTGAGGCCAGGATAATACAACTCATTAGTTTGTCTCGTGTAAAAAATGCATATGGTGAGGCTAGGACACTACAGCACATGAGCTTGTTTCGTGTCAAAATGCACATAGTGAGGCAAGGACAACACAACACATTAGCCTGATTCATGTTGATTAAAAATGCACTCACTTAGGCCAGGAGAACATAACGGCTTTAAACTGTTTCGTGTTCAGATGCATTGAGCGACTCCAGGGCAATGTAACACATGACATTGTTCGCGCAGATACACGGACTGAGACCAGGATGATATGAAACACTAAATTGTTCTGTGTACACCACAAATGCACGAATTTAGTCCAGTAACTTTTGGTGTACAAATGCATTGATTTTCAGTTTCACAGGGAGGTGTCGTAGCATGCGGACTAGTCCATATACGCTACATGAGTACATCGCATCCGCAAAGTTGTGAGACCCCATTGCGCATGATTGAAAGCCGATGGATAAAATTGAATTAATGACTAAGACGAGAGAGTATAACTATATTATAAGAAGAGGGTCTCGTGGCTACGACTTCGCAGATGTCTGACCTACTCGTTAGCCCAACGCGCCGGTCAGGCTTGAGTAGTAACCTACCTGACATTGGTTGTGCCATGATTGTCATTGTATGTGTGTATGTGTGGTGAGTGTACACGTGTGTGTGTGTGTGTGTGGTGTGTGTGTGGAGCTGAGCTGAGGCAGGATAATATCAACCATTGGATTACTCTGTCAGCAGGTGGAGCAAGCCTCACAACGATTTGAAAGTGTCTGCCAGGACAACAACAGCAACAAACAACGATAAATAAAGAAAACGTCCGGGTCCTTGCGCTGGAAAAAAAAAAGGAAGGTCAGGGATTGTGATGTGATGTGATGTGTGTGTGTGTGTGTGTGTGTGTGTGTGTGTGTGTGTGAGAGAGTTTGAGTGAGTGAGAGAGAGAGAGAGAGAGAGAGAGAGAGAGAGAGAGAGAGAGAGAGAGAGAGAGAGTGTGTGTGTGTGTGTGTTTGGTGTCAGTCCTTCTTGTTCTCTGTGTCTGTCAGTCTCTCTTCTCTCTCTCCCCTTCCCACTTCCTCCCTCCTTTCCTCTCTCCCCACCCCGTTCGCTCTCTCACTCTTTCATTTGTCTGTGTTTCTCATCATCTCTTTTTCTTTTTTTCTTTCTTTGATTTTTTCCTTGTGGTTTAGTTTATTTCCTCACAATGTGTATTTCTGTTTCAATGACATAGATGTAATACGCAAGTATGCACGAACAAACACACATGCAACATTCACAAGTGCGCGTGTGCTCTCTCTCTCTCTCTCTCTCTCTCTCTCTCTCTCTCTCTCTCTCTCTCTCTCTCACGCGCGCAAAGTCATCGACATGCACACACACTTGCGCAGGCCAGCACGCTGGCACACACACACACACACACACACACACACACGCACGGCATGCACATTCGGGCACATGCACGCACAGACAAACGTATGGATGCTCACGAACAATATGATTGCACGCATGCATTGACCATCGCACACCACACACAACGGCTTGACAGACCAGCTTCCTTTATCGCGCGCAGAATGCGCACTGAGAAGTGGGGTTGGGTCTCTTTCTGTCTTTCTTATTTTCTTTCTTCTTTTTTGACCTGAGGAGAAGGAACCCCCCACACACCCCCACACACACAGACACACACAGAGTACATACACGTGCGCGCGCACACGCACACGCACACACACACACACACACTCCCTCTCACACACATACACACAGCAGCACACACTCACGCGCGCGCGCACGCACAACGCACACGCACACACATACACAAACACACACAGGGGAGGGAGGGGAGACACAACTATTGTGCCGATCACAAAGGCCACATCAGGGCTTGGCGGGATGGGGGGGGGGGGGGGGAGGGAGGCGGGGGGGGGGAGGGAGGCGGGGGGGGGGGGGGGGGGGGAGAGAGAGAGAGAGAGAAGAGAAGAGAGAGAGAGAGAGAAGTCATAGTTTTAGTTCGTCGAACCCAGAGGCCCGTTTCAGGGCAGAGAGAGAGAGAGAGAGAGAGAGAGAGAGCAGTTCTGAAAACCTCTGTATTTGCGTTTGTGAGTTTTGCGCTGCGAATGCGCAGCTGGTTTTCGCTTGTATTGTGTTCCTCCCCCCCCCCCCCCCCCCCCCCCCCCACCCCCCTTTTTTTTTTTTTTTTTTTTTGTTTGTTGCCGATCGTGTGTCCTTTCGCTGCGTTTCCCTAGGTGAGTTAATCCGCTTATCGGCAGGTAACAATCAGCTTTGGACCCCTTCAATCAGATTAGACTCGCGCAAGACCCGGTATAGCGGAGACAGCAACGTCGACATGACGTCATTGGGGCCATTGTTCCCTCCCCCCCTCCCCCTCCCCGAAGTTGAAAAAAAGCTCAAAGAGAATGCTGATGGCTCGGTCTACTAATTGCAGGTTCTGTCTACTCTACTAGTTGCAGGCTCTGTCTACTAGTTGCAGGCTCCGGCTGCTAGTAAGTTGCAAGGTAGCTTGCAGGACAGGGCAAACCACCCACCCCAACGTGTGAATTGACAGTTAAAACGAAAACATAGGCGAACAAGTGAAACGGGAGTCTTTAAACAGTCTCGTTTCTAATTCAGCTTCCTTATCCGGAAGCAGCATTCTTTGTCAGTGACAGGCGTGTCATTCATTTCATCATGGGAGTTGATATTTGAAAGTAAAACAGGGATGAAAAGGCGTGACGGAGTTTAAAAAAAAAAAAATCCTGTTCGGAAGCAGCGTTCTTTTTTTAGTTACGCTTACAGGCGTGTAATCAGTTTCATCATGGGAGAAAAAGAGTTACCGTTCTTGTTTGTTATGTCAGGCGTGTGTTCGATTTCATTATGAGAGAAAGAGTTGCGCTTCTTGTCCGTTATGTCAGACGTGTGATCAGTTTCATCCTGAGAGAAAGAGTTGCGCTTCTTGTTCGTTCTTTCAGCTTCTCATTGTTTAGAGCCCATTATGTAAGTACGGTCAGCGTTGCTGGCTAGAGGTCGGAAAAAAAAAGTGTTGTAATGATGGCCTGCCGTGGTCTCTCTCTCCCCCCCCCCCCCCCCCCCCTCGCAAAAGTAATAACGTAGTGAGATTGGTAGCAAGAGCCATTGAAATGTTTACTCTTCACTGCTGCTTGTCTGATGAGGTGGCATTCTCCCACGGTTTAGTACTTAATTACTTGCTGAAATAATTAAAACAATAATAATGATTATGAAAACAATGTGCATCATCATCATCATCATCATCATCATCATTATCGTCATCATCATCATCATCAAAAACAACAACAACAACAATGATAATGATAATAGTAATAATAATGATGATGATAGTAATAATGATAGTAATAGTGATAATAATAATGATAATAATAGTAATAGTAATAGCGATAGTAATAATAATGATGATGATGATAATAAATAAATAAATAATAATAATGATAATGATGATAAAGGGTGATGATGAAGAAGAAGAAAAAAGAAGAGTGAGGTGCCTAGTATGCACTTAACGCTCACCTTGAAACTACGAAGCCAATTTTGGTTCAAATCAGCTGAAGGTTGAATAAAACGAGGCGGACTGTGTGAGGCAGGTCGTGGACACGTTGAGACTTTACAAACATGGAGGATTTGTACTGATCTCACGGGGTCTCTCCCGTGGTCTCTCACTCTTTTGTTGTTTTCATCCTTCCAAAGGTATGTGATTGAGGGAAGTGGAAAATGGAAGGGAAAGGGGGGGGGGGGGGGGGGGGGGGGGGGGGGGGGAGGGGGAGGGGTAAAAAAAAAAAGCCTCTGTGATCTTCTTGAACAATCGAAGTTAATCGCGCTCGTGATTTATTGGACTTCTTTCATTAACACACACACACACACACACACACACACACACACACACACACACACGCACACACACGCCACGCGCGCGCGCGCGCGGCACACACCACACACACACACACACCACACACACCACACACCACACACCACACAACACACACACACACACCACACACACCACACACACACACACACACACACATGCACACACACATACCACAACACACACGCACGCACGCGCGCGCGGACGCACACACACACACACACACACACGCACGCACGCAACGCACGCACGCGCGCACGCCACACACACAAACACAAGCGTGCATGGCTGTGTTCGTGAAATTATGCATCGTTCACTTGCATTTATAATATCAAATCGCAGAGCTCAGATACGCAGCCCACCTCCTGGAAATCGTCTGTTCAATTCTCAGTCACAGTCTCTATCTGTCTGTCTTTTTTTTCTGTCCGTCTCTGTCTCTCTCTCTCTCTCTCTCTCTCTCTCTGTCTCTGTCTCTTCTGTCTCTCTCTCTGTCTCTCGCTCTCTCTCCTCTCTCTTCCTCTCTCTCTCTCCTCTCTTGGTCTCTCCCTCTCTCTCTCTCTCTCTCTCCGTCTCTCTCTCTCTCTCTCAGCTCTCTCTCTCGTGTGTGGACAGACCGTCTGACCGAGTGGTGGGTCCGACAGAAACGTTTCCTGTTCCACAAGCTTGCAGTCCGTGATCATCATCTGCTGGCTGCCTACAGTCACCAGACTGATCTTCCTATCAAAACCTCAGTGTACGAAAACAGCAACGACTGGGAGACACAGTCCGCCTTGTGGGCCACACTGCATGACCGTGAGACACAAACACATTACAGCACGACAAACTCCATGAATAGAAACCACATTCAGAGAAGTCCCACCAGATGTGAGCTTTGAATTTCTGAAACATTTTTTACATCTGATCAAAGACTTTACACAAGAAAGATTTTTTTTTTTTTAACGAAATTTCCGGTGCTTTAGCAGGTGTATTTGAAAGGGTTGTGTGAATCATTATTACATTAAAAAAAAAAAAATGACTTGTGAGTTGACTTAATGCGGTGACAGCCTGATATGACCCTTTGCGGTCGGCTGGGCTATAAACAACATTATCCTGTCTTATCACTGCGCTGACAGTGTCGGCGGCTGCCGAGCTAGATCTGGTGCTTGGATGCTTTCACAACAGCGTCACGTGATTATCAACCACAGTATTCAATGCGTTGCTGTCTGTTCCGTGGATGTTAATAAAAGATTATGCCTACGGTTTTCAGGACGTATGAGCCATGATTTTGATTCTGGTGAACTCGCAGGCACGCATACGCCCGTACGTTGGCAGGCAGGCAGGCAGGCAGGCACGCACACACATGCGCGCGTTTGCTGACTGTTTTCTATATATATATATGTTTTGAACTTTGGGATACTTGTTGCATCTGATCAG
>JADBJO010001157.1:262500-270000 GCA_016801955.1 Conus betulinus | reverse complement strand
GTGCGTGTGTGTGTGTGTGTGTGTGTGTGTGTGTGTGTGTGTGTGTGCTTGCTTAGCAACGTGCACGTATGTGTGTTTCCGCTGTTACTTGGCGTAAGTGAACATGTCAACACTTGTTGAGAGTGGGACTCGGGGCGTCCATTCGGTGGTATGTCCTTTAGCTCAACAGTTTTTTCAAATGCAGTTTTTTTTTTTTTTTTTTTTTTTTTTTTTTGTAATAACTTCGGTAAGAGACATCAAACAGATTGGCAGACGTTCTCGGCGTGGGGCCAGGTTGTGTCGGTCTGAAGGACGTCAGTAATTTGTCTACTCTGTCGTGAATTGCCGTTCGTATTTCGGAGAGAGCTGTGTTGCTGTTGTTGTTGTTGTTGTTGCTGTTGCTGTTGTAGTTCTTGTTCAGTCGCTGCGTGTGGTTTCGGGACTGCAGACAGTCAGCACGTGTGTCAGAGCGACAGGCAGCGCACAGGACCGGGTGAAGATCTGAAACATCAGTCGGTGAAAGAAAACTGCGTTGGTGTAGTGGCCACTGCTTTAAAACGATCTTCCAGGGAACTGTTGAAGGAGAGAGACGGAGAGGAAGACAGGAAAAGAAACGCACGCACGCACGCACGCACGCACACACGCACACAACACACACACGCGCGCGCGACGCGCGCGCACACACACACAACACACACACACACACACACACACACACACACACACACACACACACACACACACAAAACAAAGCAAGGCGATGAACTGGTAATGCTGAAGAGTGGACATGGAAAACATTTGCGGATATTGTACACACACACACACACACACACACACACACACACACACACACACACACACACACACGCACACACACACGCACGCACACACACACACACACACACACACACACACACACACACACACACACACACACACACACTCAGACACACACACACACAGACACTCTATCTCTCTCTCACAGACACACAGACACACACACACACCACGCGCGCGCGCGCGCGCGCGCGCACCACACACACACACACACACACACACACACACCACACACACACACACTGTGTCTCTGTGTCTCTGTTTCTGTCTGTCTGACTGTCCCCCCCCCCCCCCCCCCCCCCCCCCCCCCCCCCCCCCCCTCTGTCTGTCTGTCTGTCTGTCTCTCCTCGCTCTCTTTTTTCTATCTATCTCTCTCTCTTTTTTTTTTTTTTTTAAATTTTTGTGCAAGCACATTCTACGTGGCAACCCCGCACCCCCCCCCTCTCCCCGTCCCATTTCTGTATTGTCTACTGGACTTCTCACTCCCCTATATTCTTTAACCTTAGCCTACCAACAGAAGAAGTTCACGTCATGCGTGTTTCCGTACAGCACTGAACAAAGGGTATTAACCCTTTAATCCTCACATAAAAACTTCGTCACAGGGAGATAAAAAATAGTTTAACAACAAACAAACAAAACAAACAACAAACAACACAAACAAAAAGCATCGCGATGTCCATTGATCTACTCGTTACTACCTGACCTCTTCCGAAATCCTGAGCCTTCACCGAAAGACCCCAAGGCCCCCCCCCCCCCCCCCCCCCCCCCCTCCCCGCACCCTTCCCCCCCCCCTCTTCCCTCTCCCCCCCCCCCCCCCCCCCCCCCTTCTTTCTGTCTCGTTTTCACAGCACACTAAGTGCTTGGCGCTCAATAACACCGCACAATGGCGCTTTTTAAACACCATACATGTACGTACAGTTGCCGGCGCGACAAAAGACTCACATCGTCATATTGTATGAAAGGGGAAATTGGTTTGCTCGCTGTCAGCACTACACCTTGAATCGCATTTAGGGGCGGGAGGGGGTTGGGGGTAGGTGTTGGTGGTGGTGGTGGTGATGGGTGGTGGTGGTGGTGGGGGGGGGGGATGAAAGGAGAGGGGGAAAAAAAAAAAACTTTTCAGGCTTCTTTTCTGACATGCATTATCAGGGAGACCTGTTTTTGAAGCTGAGAGTTTAGCGCGGATTCATGTGCGTTTGTGTGTGAGTGGTGCGTTGGATTTGAACAGCCGATCGTGACGATATGGGCAACCCGTTTGATTTGAACAGCCGATCGTGACGATATGGGCAACCCGTTTGATTTGAACAGCCGATCGTGACGATATAGGCAACCCGTTTGATCGGTAATGTGATTGCTTGTGTGCATGATGACAAATCGTGCTGTAGGCGAACCCCCCCCCCCCCCCCCCCCACCACCCCACACACACACAGATATCCAGAGAGAGAGAGAGGGAGAGGAAGATTCACAAACATCTAACTGGAGGGAGAGGAAGATAGAGAGAAAGATTCACAAACAACTTACTGACTTATTCATTGATTAGACCATAAGCCCACACAAAAGAACACAGCCTTACAATTAATTGCAGAGGTTCACAATTTTTAGGAGGTACAAAAAAAGAATCTCTCCATCTGTCTCTCTGTCTCTGTCTCTGTCTCTCTCTCTTTCCCTCTCCCCGCTCTCTCTGTGTGTGTGGTGTGTGTGTGTGTGTGTGTGTGTGTGTGTGTGTGTGAGAGAGAGAGAGCGATTCTTTAAGCTTGTTTTGTGCTGTGAAATATCTGAGGTATGTGATGTGGAAAGAAGACAACAAAACGGTAGCAGCAAAGATTATTGTTGGCTTCGTCATTAAAGAAAAAAAATCAGACGCTGTTAAGAGAGAGAGAGAGAGAGAGAGAGAGAGAGAGAGAGAGAGAGAGAGAGAGAGAGAGAGACAGAGAGAGAGAGAGAGAGAGAGAGAGAGAGAGAGAGAGAGAGAGAGAGATGTACATGTGCGTTTTTATTGTAACTCAGCAATTTTTTTTTAGGATTATTATAACGTTAAGTAAAAAAAAAAAGAAAAAAAAAAAAAGGGGGAAAAAAAAAGATCGCGCCAGTATAAATAATGATGTAAGCTTAATGCCAGAACTGGCTGTGTCCCACGTGCATCGCCATATATCCCAGTTTCATTAATGAGTGAATCGTGGTAAGTATCTTGTTCTGGTAATCAGTGTGAAGTTTCTTTGGATGTAGATTAAAAGAAACCTTTTGTTTATGCTTAAATTTTTTTTTTTTTTTTTTTTTTAAACTTTTATATTCATGTCAGTTCCTCCCCGTACCTCCTTATGAAGTTTGGTATTCCTGTCAACTGCTTCCCATTCACTTCTCCTCTGTTGCCTCTCCTGTCTCACTCTCCCTCCCTCTTCCCTAGCCCCCCCCCCCCCCCCCCCCCCATCTCCCCCGTCCCTGCTCTCTCTCTCTCTCGTATTGCAGTTTGATATTCCTGTCAACTGCTTCCCATCCACACCTCCTCTCTTACCTCTCCTGTCTTACCCTCCCTCCCTCTTCCCCAGAATCCCCCACCCACCGGTCCCCGCCCGCTGGCCCTGCTCCCCCCCCCCCCCTCTCTCTCTCTTCTATTGCAGTTACAAAAACAAAAAAAAAAATCTGTATTTGTTTGTCTGTGGGTACGAGTATGCTTCTCGTGACTTCCGTTGATGTACCTTGCTGTGTCTTCGTATTTCGTTGACGAGTGATTGTTCTTGACGTTACTTTTGTGTTTCAGGCGTTACCCCCCCCCCCCCCCCCCCCCCCCCCACCGCCACCCCCCTTCCGGCCCGCTGCCCCTGCCCCCCCCCCCCCCTCTCTCTCGTATTGCAGTTAAAAAAAAAAAAAAAAATCTATATTCATTTGTCTGTGGGTACGAGTATGCTTCTCCTTACTTCTGTTAATGACCCTCGCTGTGTCTTCGTATTTCGTTGACGAGTGATTGTTCTTGACGTTACTTTTGTGTTCAGGCGTTACCCCCCTCCCCCCCCCCCCCCCCCCCCCCCCCCCCCCCCCCCCACCCCCCCCCACACACACCACACACACACACCGATCCATTTAGATGTGGGCAGAGGAGGCATACTTATGAAACCATTCCGCCAGGAGTATGTTTTTTACTGAAGAGCGAACACACACACACACACACACACACACACACACACACACACACACACACACACACACACACCACACACACACACACACACACACACACACACACACACACGCGCGCGCGCAAGCACACACACACACATTCACGCACCTACGCACGCACCAGACAGAGACAGGGGGAAAATGTTTATAACATCCACGAATGCTTAAAACAGCTGGAGAGAAATATATTAGATTTCTATTTTTGGTCGACAACGCGCTTTTTTTTGTTTGTTTGTTTGTTTGTTTTTTTTTTTTTCGTTAAAATCTGCTTTCACACACTTCACAGCCCAACTAACATTGACATTCTCGCCATCTTGACGTGTGTGTGTGTGTGTGTGTGTGTGTGTGTGTGTGTGTGTGTGTGTGTGTGCGTGTGTGTGTGTGTGTGTGTGTGTGTGTGTGTGTGTGTGTGGTGTGTGTGTGTGTGTGTGTCTCTCTCTCTCTCTCTCTCTCTCTCTGCGTCTGTCTTTTTCTCTGTGCGCGCGCACGCGTGCTTGCTCGCGTGCACGCTCATGCGCTCTTGCGTGCGTTTTACGTTACTATGTTTGTTTTCTCAGTTTCTGTGATTTGTTTTACATTTGGGAACAGTTTTTCGTTCCCAGAAAGTTTCATTTAATCGAAGAATGAAAATTTCATGTTTTAGCTGAAAGTTTTTATTTTTTTTGTTTGTTTTTGTTTTGCTTTGAGAGAATCTGCTGTCAGTGTTAGTTATTACTGTCACTTCTTAGACACCACGTCAGTTGTTCTGGTACCAGTAGCGGTTGTTAGCGATGAGGATTGCCGGCTAGGAGGTGATGGTTTGGATTTTGGATTGGAGGGAGGGAGGAGGGGGGAGGGGAGTAAGGAAGGAGAACGAACAGGGTAATGAGGTAAGCAATATAAATGTCTTTTTTTTGTTCAGAGAGAGAGAGAGAGAGAGAGAGAGAGAGAGAGAGAGAGAGAGGGGGGGGGGGGGGGGGGGGGGGGGGGGGGGGTCTCATATCCGAAACGCACGGTGAAACACTCCGGGACCGATTCGGCTTGATATGATATCACATGTTGTGGCATGATGACGAACTTAACCCCCTTCCGTCGGCTGGGCTATAAATCACACGGAAACTGAACCTGAGACTGATTCAAGACAAGATTACAACAATGTAGATGACCTGCATCTTAGACAGCTGTGTGTGCATATCTGTCTGTCTGTCTGTCTGCCTGTCTTGTCTGTCTTGTCTTCTCTGTGTCTGTCTTTCTCTTGGTCTGTCTGTCCCCGTCGGTCCCTGTCCGTCTGTGTACTTCTGTTTTTCTGTTGTGTTTTTTGTGGTCTTGTCAGTCTCTGTATTATCGCTCTCTGTCTCTTTCTGTTTTCTTTCTGTCTCACTTGTCTGCCTGTGTCTCTCTTCCTCTGTCTGCCTATCTGTATGTTTATCTATCTGTCTGTCTGTCTGTCCGTCTCGCCCCCCCCCCCCCCCCCTCTCTCTCTCTCTCTCTTTCTCTCTCTGTGTCCCGCTGTCTGTCTGCTATAATACATCAACACCTTTCTGTCGATCTTCGTTTGTCTGTCATTAAGTCCTGTGTCTTTTCTCTTGCGTGTGTATGTTCTATTTGATTATGAATGCACACATATTTGTGTTTATGGCTGATGCATAGCGCGTGATATTGCATATCCATAGGGCCACGGCCTGAAATGAATTAGGAAATGAATGTCTGCCCCCCACCTTTTCTCCATTCTCCCTCACTTTCATGTCTGTTTCTTTGTGTGTCCGTCAGTCTCCCTCCCTCCCTCTCTCCTCCCTCCCTCTCTCTCTCTCTCTCTTTCTCTCTCTCTCTGGGCATGCGTGCTCTGCCTGCCCTCAATCCCTGCCTCTATCCTCCCCCCCCCCCTCTCTCTCTCTCTGGCGTCTGCGCGCTCTGTCTGCTCTCTCTCTCTCTCTCTCTCTCTCTCTCTCTCTCTCTCTCTCTCTCCTTTCCTCGCTCTCTCGCTGTCTGTCTGTCTGTCTGTCTGTCTCTCTCTCTCTCTCTCTCTCTCTCTCTCTCTCTCTCTCACTTTACATCTTACAGTTGTGTGTGTGTGTGTGTGTGTGTGTGTGTGTGTGTGTGTGTGTGTGTGTGTGTGTGTGTTCTTCCTTTGTCGAGTTGATGTCCTTTTGTGATATTTGCTACATATGACTGCTAAACGCTACCCTCTGCCTTACCTCCAGTCCATCCCTCCCCTCTGTCCCCCCCCCCCCCCCCCCCATCGACTTACTCCATTTATTCTAAGTTCACATGTTTGTTCATTGTCAGTGGTGTTAACAGATTATTTGTCTTGCATTGTGTAAGACTTGTTTGTTAGTTCCTCTTGTATGTGTTTACCTTGATGTGCTGTTTATTATTTCATTCCTATGACCCCAGGGTTGGGTGGGGAAAAAAAACGTGTTTACTTTTGCTATTTATTATTTCGTTTCTGTTGCCCCAGGGTTGGGTGGGAAAAAAACATGTTTACCTTGATTTGCTATTTATCATTTCATTCCAGTTATCCCAGGGTTGGGTGAAGAAAAAAAAACATGTTTACCTTGATTTGCCTATTAATTATTTCATTCTATTTCCCCAGGGTTGGGTGGAAAAAATGGATTCATATTTGCTGATCTCATTACCCTGGTAAAATCAAATTTCGTTTCTTCTCTCTCCCTCCCGCTCCCCTTCTTATCACACACACACACACACACACACACATACAGAGCTTCGCATATACCCACTACTTCAGAGAACAACCCAACGCGGCATAGCCTTGAGGATCTGTGAAAAAAACCGTGCAGCAGAAGTGTTAGAAATCGTTTTTTTTTTTTTTTTTTTTTTTTCTGTAGCAATGATGTCGATGACAGCGGATAGCCACCGAACATTGATGGGAGTACAGGTGCTCGTTTGCGGCATACCTCTCAGCACCGATTCCCACGGCTTGCACACAGCGTTGTTTGAAGTTTGTACAGCCCCCCCCCCCCCCCCCCCCATCCCCCACCCCCACCTCCTCACTCTCCCCATTAACGAGATATGTAGGAGTCCGTTTTGTTTTTGTTTTTCTTACTCTCCAATCACACCGACTCTAGAAAATCTACATGACACGCGATTCGTGCTGTACATTGACCCTGGTAAAAATCAGTGTATCTGTATATACTCTGCCTGTGTTTCTGGTAAAAGATTCTGGAGAAATCAGTGTATGTGAATATTCTACCTATGTTTGTGGCCAAATAGCATTCAGAAAAAAGTGCAAAACAAAAAACAAAAAAACAAAAAAAAAAAAAAAAAAAAAAAAAAAAAAAAAAAAAAAAAAAAAAGAAAGAAAGAAAGAAACAACAACATAAAAAAAAACCCCAGCCACTGGAAATCTCGGTCGTGCGCACGCTTACACAAGTCCACCCGTAAAAAGGTCAGATCCCTTTTCATTTTTCCTCCGGCTCATCAGTTTCCTTCTGTCAAGCACGGAAATCACGGCGAACCTTCCAATTTGCGTTCCGTGGTCGATCCTGAGCATTAGTTGTGACGCTTGCAGGGGCA
>JADBJO010001157.1:247500-255000 GCA_016801955.1 Conus betulinus | reverse complement strand
TCACAGTGTGGGTGTCCCTGGTGCCGATGGTCGGCCTACAGTTCACAGTGTGGTGTCCCTGGTGCCGATGGTCGGCCTGTAGGTCACAGTGTGAGTGTGTCCCTGGTGCCGATGGTCGGCCTGTAGGTCACAGTGTGGGTGTCCCTGGTGCCGATGGTCGGCCTACAGTTCACAGTGTGAGTGTCCCTGGTGCCGATGGTTAGCCTGTAAGTCACAGTGTGGGTGTCCCTGGTGCCGATGGTCGGCCTGTAGGTCACAGTGTGGGTGTCCCTGGTGCCGATGGTCGGCCTACAGTTCACAGTGTGAGTGTCCCTGGTGCCGATGGTTGGCCAATAGGTCACAGTGTGGGTGTCCCTGGTGCCGATGGTCGGCCTGTAGGTCACAGAGTGAGTGCCCCTGGTGCCGATGGTTGGCGTGTAGGTCACAGTGTGGGTGTCCCTGGTGGATGGTCGGCCTGTAGGTCACAGTGTGGGTGCCCCTGGTGCCGATGGTCGGCCTACAGTTCACAGTGTGAGTGTCCCTGGTGCCGATGATTAGCCTGTAGGTCACAGTGTGAGTGTCCCTGGTGCCGATGGTTGGCCTGTAGGTTACAGAGAGAGCAGTGGTGCGGGAATGAAACCAGTTGACGACTGTGTCAGAGAGACTAAAAGGATTATGCAGACGGGAGAGAAGAATAGAACGGTCGATGGTATCAAAAGCTGCAGAGACGTCCAGTGTAGAGAGAAGTGATTAGTTGTTATCGAGGTCAGTCAAAAGCTTGTTGCAGATTTTAAGAAGAGCAGTGTCAGTGCTATGGTCAGAATGGTTAGCAGACTGAAGGGAGTTCTTAGAATGAAAATGGTCAGTGAATGGAACAATAACAATTTTTTTTTCAGAGATTCTGGCAAAGAAAGAGAGGTTCGAAACATGTGTAATTCTTTAAATGTTCAGGGTCAAGAGCAAGACTTTTTCGTGAGAGTTTGGACAATTACATTTTTAAACAGGGCGGTAACGAACCAGTGGACAGTGAGTTACTGACGATGGCAGTGATTTGAGGTAGGAGTGTTTCAAGACAGTGGCTTAGAGAAGAAGCTGGAAGTAGATTGCGTTCACAGGTTTGAATACCAGATTATATAGTACTCTTTCTTTCTTAGGTTTCAGATATAGGATGAAAAGAAGCACGAAAGGTTCCACAGAATAGAGGATCGGGAAATGAAATGTGTCTGCTAATCTGAGAGTCTGCTGAAGTTTTAGATCAATGGTTTCACCAACAAAACAGTCAGAGGACATCCAAGGAGGCTGAGATGGCGACATATTTGAAAGGAGTGAAGTGCCAGCTCTTTAAAGAAGCGTGTTGGTTATGTTGTAGAGATGTTTTGAATTTGAGCAAGCAGGACTCGTCGTATTGAACTAAGCGGATTTTGGCAGAAGGAACAAAGCTATTTACAATTTGGTTGGGATTTAATTTATTCGCTTATGCATAGCTTAGTCCAGACTTAAGCCACTGCTGTCTCTCAGCTCCTCGTCTTTCACGCTTGGGCGCTCACGTCTCTCCGTTATTATGATAATGTATGTGTGTTTTCTGTTATTATGATAATGTATGTGTGTGGCTGACTTTGTTTATTTTCACGGTAGAAAGTTGATTCATTCTCCGTCTTCTTCTTCTTCTGGTCTGTTGACAGCTCTGAAAGGCTCCCGGTGGGGAGTGCTGAGCTTATCAGTTATGAATAACTGAAGCTGACTCATGAAATTACATACGAATGAAGCATGAATTTACGGTAAAGTCAAACATGGTGTGTGTGTGTTTGTGTGTGCGTGCGTGTGCGTGCGTGCGTGCGTGCGTGCGTGCGTGCGTGTGTGTGTGTGTGTGTGTGTGTGTGTGTGTTCGACTGAATGCTCCCCCCCCCCCCCCCCCCCCCCAAACTACTGCTTAGAACAGGTCTTATTATTGTTGTTATTTCCCTAAAGAATAGTGAATGATCTCCACGGGAAAACAGGGCGAAAACAGACTAAGGAAGCTCCTTACGCATCCTCCAGCCCTTTGTACGACACAAAGAGCCGGACACACACGGCAGACCTGGAACAAAAGCTGCAGTCGTTCGGAAAAGCATGTTCGAACAGACTGTGCACGCCGCATGAAAGAAACATGACAACATCTCCCCTCAGGGACAACGCCACCAACAGTGATGTCAGACACTGTGACAGAGCGGGGTGTTCACAAGCAGGCGCATGTCGCACAGCGTGCTTCAGGTCCAGAGCGTAGGCTGCTGTGACTGGAAAGCGCACGTTGGCCCTTCTCTCTGTCTGTAACAGGTTCACATTATCCACACTATGAAGTGCACGTTGGCCCTTCTCTCTGTCTGTAACAGTTCACATTATCCACACTATGAAGTGCACGTTGGCCCTTCTTTCTGTCTGTAACAGATGAAGTTTCACATTATGAAGTGCACGTTGGCCCTTCTTTCTGTCTGTAACAGATTCACATTATGAAGTGCACGTTGGCCCTTCTTTCTGTCTGTAACAGGTTCACATTATCCACACTATGAAGTGCACGTTGGCCCTTCTTTCTGTCTGTAACTGTCTGTAAAGTGCAGATTCTCACATTATCCACATTATGAAGTGCACGTTGCACGTTGGCCCTTCTTTCTGTCTGTCTGTAACAGATTCATTATCCACATTATGATCCAGTGCTCGTTGGCCCTTCTTTCTGTCTGTAACAGATTCACATTATCCACATTATGAAGTGCACGTTGGCCCTTCTTTCTGTCTGTAACAGATTCACATTATCCACATTATGAAGTGCACGTTGGCCCTTCTTTCTGTTCTGTCTGTAACAGATTCACATTATCAGATTCACATTATGAAGTATGAAGTGCACGTTGGCCTTTCTTTCTGTCTGGAACAGATTCACATTATTCACATTATGAAGTGCTCGTTGGCCCTTCTTTCTGTCTGTAACATGTTCACATTATGAAGTGCACATTGGCCCTTCTTTCTGTCTGTAACAGATTCACATTATCCACATTATGAAGTGCACGTTGGCCCTTTTTTCTGTCTGTAACAGATTCTGTCCAATTACAGATTCACATTATCCACATTATGCTACTGTTACAAGAAAGTGAACGTTGGCCCTTCTTTCTGTCTGTAACAGATTCACATTATCCGGATTACGCCACAGTGACAGTAATGTGCAGATTGACCCTTCTTTCTTTCTAACAGATTCACACTATCCAAATTACGGTACTGTGACAGTAATGTGCACATTGACCTGTACTTTCTGTCTTGAACAGATTCACATTATCCAGATGATATCCACACTTCTTATGATGGAACAACACTCAGTCATCCTTATCAGCGAGCGAATTAGGAAGGATAGATGTCAGGCTGGGAGTCTGACGTACATACCGGGAGACAAGAACCTAACCTGTCCAGCTCGCAGTCGTCATCAAAAGCCACAAGCTTGTTTGTTTTGCTCCGGGAGTCCCGCCCCAAACCATTGTATAGGGTACAGTTGAAAGGTGGATGGTCCAAAGGCGAACTATGATGGAGTCGTAGACAGACATCCTAGAGGACTGGCTGAACTGGTTGCGGTGCCGCTCTGCCCAGTTGTGCGTGCATGGCTGAGGAGAGGGCCGGCTGGATTCCTGAATGTCCAAGTCTCTCTCACGTCACCACTTCCATTGCCATTGGACTAAAATGGTGATTAGAATTACGCTAATAGTAGTACTTATAATCAGAGTCCCATATCGAACTCTATTATCTATCTATCTATCTATCTATCTATCTATAAATGGGAGGGGGAGGGGGTTGGAGGGAGAGAGAGAGAGAGAGAGAGAGAGAGAGAGAGAGAGAGAGAGAGAGAGAGAGAGAGAGAGAGGGGGGGGGGTGTTAACTAACTGCCAGAGACGTCTCAGGTGGATGCAGACGTTAGCGTTTGGCGAAATTCGATTAGAGTAAATGAAGATGTAGTTCTAGAATTGAGCTAACGTGGTCATTGAACAGCGTGGAAAGCTGATTTTCTCATAGTCTTCTCTCTCCTTTTTGTCTCCATTTTTACTCCGCTCACTCCCATCCACCCTCCGTTATTTTGTAATCTACGCTTTCTACTGGTAATAATAATATATTGCCATCCTCCTTCTCTCTTTTGCTGAGAGAGAGAGAGAGAGAGAGAGAGAGAGAGAGAGAGAGAGAGAGAGAGAGAGAGAGAGAGAGATTTGTGTGTGTGAGAGTGTGTGTGTGTGTGTGTGTGTGTGTGTGTGTGGTGTGGGATTGAGAGAGACACGCAGATCCTCTCCTTACACCCCCCCCCCCCCCCACCCATCTCGACCCCTGTCTCTTCTGTGTTCTATTCCATTCCCCTTATATAATTAAGGATTGTTTACACAAAGGCCATTTAAAGAGGTTACCTTCACTCTGTGTGTGTGTGTGTGTGTGTGTGTGTGTGTGTGTGTGTGAGAGAGAGAGAGAGAAGAGAGAGAGAGAGAGAGAGAGAGAGAGAGAGAGAGTGTGAGAGAGAGAGGAGAGAGAGAGAGAGAGAGAGAGAGAGAGAGAGAGAGAGAGAGAGAGAGAGAGAGAGAGAGAGAGAGTGTGTGTGTGTGTGTGTGTGTGTGTGTGTGTGCGCGTGTGCGTGTTGTGAAATCAGTAACACTCTGATCCGACCAGCGTTTCAAATGAAAGAAATGGCTCGCATCATCTGGTGGCGAGCTGGCCAAGCAGGCTCACACCGGCTTGTTGGCCTTGAGTGGCCAGTGCCTTGGTAGACATGTCGTCCACGGTAGCCCAGGGGTTGATTCAAACCAGTTAACGGTAACGACTGTTATTTTGGAGAAATGTTCGTGCTTAGAAAGTTCGAGACTGCGGGTAACGAAGACCACATGTATTAAACAGTTTCAGCCTGACGTTAGGCTGAGCACCTCCCTAGATGAACCCTGTTGAAACCGTCAGCATTTTTTTTTTTTTTCTGGATTAGATTTTATGAATAAAACGAAAGGTTAAGAACAAAGACAACTTTGAAATTGTGTCGCTCCTAATTCAGCTCTCACCTTTTAAAAACCCACTGTTATCTTTTAGACAAACAAATGAACGCTGTTTCAAGGGCTGCAGGTCAAAGAAGAAAACAGCTTCTGATTATGTGAAGCCGTTCATTATCTCCCACCCCCCCTCCCCCCCGCACTAAAAAATAGGAAAGCCGTCCGATTGATGGGAAGAGACTTCAATATTTTCATTCTCACAATCGTTTTTTTTTTTTTTTTTTTTTTTTTTTTTTTTTTTTGTTTTTTGGTTTCACGGTTGCTGTTGATAGCGGACAGTGATACTCCTACAGCCACAGACTTCTTTGCACATGGTCGAGGTCCGTGGCTTCAAGCCCGTAATTTTCAGCGCCCATGCTAGGTGTTGATGGGTTATCGGTGACGTATGGCAAAAAACAGTGAGTGGAGGGACTTCGTGTGTGGGGAGAGAATTGAGTTCAATGTGTTGGCGGCTGGCTGACTTGCTGGTCTCTGTAGGTAGCCGGCCCCGTTGGGGATCTGGATCATGAAATAGTACTGCCCTGAGAGCCCACACTTCTGCCGTCTTTCGTACTGCTTCAGGGCGATGAACACTGTTTAAGACCTTTTCAACTCCATTTTCCTGTCGGATCTGTTTGACCCCCCCCCCCCCCCCTTTTTTTTTTCCCACACATATACACGCAAGTGCGAGCGTTGGACCATTTCCATAGCGCCCCCCCCCCCCCCGTTAGGCCCCCCCCCCCCACCCGTTGAACCGCCCTCCCGCCATGAGCCCGAATTTTCAGATACAAAGGCACTTTTTTTCAAAAAAAAAAACCCTGATTTCAAAACCCAGTGCAGCTTCTTGTGACGCCGTTCATTTTTGCACTGTTTGAGGGGCGTAGTGAAAGCCCGTCCCTGTGGGGCGAGGTGGACCACCTCTCTCTCACATGGAATTTTTTTTTTGCTGTGTTTGTCACTCACGGTGCTGTCCGGCTCTCCTACTGCCACCCCCCCCGCCGGGGCTTGGAAATTGTAATAAGCGCCTGCTAGGTGTTTCCTACATCCATGACTTCTGCAAAAACAGTGAGGGGAGGGACCGGTGTGGGGGGAGGAGAATTCAGCCGTGTTCCTTTTCCACTTCAACACCCCCACGTGCGAGATAGGCCCATTTCCCCTAAGCAGCCTCCCCCCTCACACCACCTATATACAATATCTTTTCCTCGTTTCAACCATTCCTTTCGGATTCTCTCCTTCCCTCCACCCTTATTTCCCCACCCCTCCCCCTAATCTCCGGCCTCACTCTCCAGTATTATGTCTTCATCACGCCCTGCTCACCCAAAGTGCGCACTCTCTGTCTCTCTCTCTGTCTGAGTCAAATCTCCTCTGTGTTCCCATCGATAAATTTTCCTCGCCTCGCCACCCCACCCCTGGCTCTCTCGCTCAAAAATGTCTTCATACACACCAAAGTGCGCATAAAACAAATTATATAAATCGATAAATAGTGTAAGTTTAAAAAAATGAAATAAACAAATAAAATGTTTCGGCCGTCTTCGTTCCTGACCTAGACAGATCACAGACTGAAAATGATGGTGACTAGACCCCCCCCCCCCCCCCACACACACACACACACACACACACACACAAACACACACCCCCTTCCCCCCCTTTCATCCCCCCTGGTCCCTCCCCCCTCCCCCCCCCGTCCCGAAACCTAACGGAAAGGAAATAACAGATCACACCCCGGACCTTCCACAGTGACTCGTTAGGAGCTGGTGAGGTCGATGGGGGAATTGGTGGGGTGGGCTAGGGGGGGGGGGGGGGGGGGGGGGGGGGGGGGGGGGGGGAAAGGGCGGGGGAGAAAGGGAGGTTATCCGTAATGGCCCTTGTGGTGAGGATGGTCAGTCTCCTCTTGGGAGTCCCTGATTATTTGTGGTGGTGTTCCGTCCCACAGTTCAGGGGGGCCTTGATAGCCGCTGCTAGATTGCCTCCGCGGGAATTTCTCTCCGTCTGTCTTGTGTTGTGGTCTGTCTGTTCTGTCTGTCTGAGTGTCACTGGCGGTATCTCTGTTTCTGTCTGTCTCTCTGTCTGTCTACAATGATGAAAAGGGCACAACCAGTGTTAGGTAGGCACTCAAGGTCTGACCAGTGCCTTGGGCTAATGCGTACGTCAGACATCTGGTGAGTCGTAGCCTCGAGACCTTCTTTTTAAATCTCTCTCATCTTACGTATTAGTTCATTTATCCATCAGTTTTAAATCATGTGCACTGTGGTCTCAGAACTTAGCAGATGTGTTGTAGCGTGTATGGACAAGTTCGCCGGCAGTGACGCGTCCTTGATGAAACTGAACTGAAACTTTCTCTCTCTCTCTCTGATTTTCTGTGTATGGTCTGTTTGTCTGTGAACCCCATCCTTCCACTCTGTCTCTCTCTGTCTGTCTGTCTGTCTCTTGTTATAGGCACTCTGTCTGTCTGTCTGTCTGTCTGTCTCTTGTCATAGGAGAAAACACACACACACACACACACACACACACA
>JADBJO010001157.1:230000-232500 GCA_016801955.1 Conus betulinus | reverse complement strand
GACCACTCCGTCAGGGCTGACCTATTTTCTGCATGGCCTTGCCGGGCAACACCAAACTTGTTCGTCAGGCTTCTTCTAGCGCGTTACTCCATTACCCTCCCCCTCCACCCCTCTCTCTCTCTCTCTCTCTCTCTCTCTCTCTCTTCGTTCATTCTCATGGTGCTGTAGAGGTAGGTGTGAGCAGAGAAAAGTTTGCGATAGTTGTGGGTGACTGAGAGAGCCTGTTCAAGTGTCTGTTTTGATTTTTTCCCTCTCTCTCTCTTTCTCTCACTCTCTTTTACAAACACTCTGGATACCGTGTTCGGCTCGGATATGTTTTCTGCTTGTTGTGCATGAGGTATGTGCATGTTGAAGTGTGTGTGTGTGGTGTGTGTGTGTGTTTGGGAGCATATGTATGTATGTGTGTGTAGTGAAGTGAAGTGGGCGGTGCTGTTTGAGTTCGTCCGTGGCGTACTTCACGAAGTTCGGTGGAGATTTTGGTCCAGGTGTTTCTGACTTGAAGGTGGTGTGTGTGTGTGTGTGGTGTGTGGGGGGGGGGGGGGGGGGTGGGGGGGGGGGGGGAGCGCTCTCCCCGTCTGTCTCTCTCTCCTCACTCAGTTTCTCTTTCTCTCTCTCTCTTCTCTCTCTCTCTCTCTCTCTCTCTCTCTCTCTCTCCTCTGTCTCCCGCCCCCTTCGTCTGTCTTGACTCTGTTTATCCCTCTCTGCTCTGTGTGGTCGAATTGCCTCCTACAATAAGAACTGTGAACTCTATTTGTCTGTCTTGTCTCTCTTTCTCTGTCGGTCTGTCTGTCTGTCTCTGAATATCTTTTATCTGCTGAAAGTTGTGACAACCAGCAGGTCTGCGCTGACATGTTTTTGCACTCACTTCTTCAGTTCAGTTCAGTGGTTTATTTAATGTCTTGTCATGGCTAGATGATATTAGTCACTTATCTAGAAAACAAAAGAAAAAAACAAACAAACAAAGACCCCTCCACACTCAATTTATTATCCATGTTAGTACTTTCAAATCCACATCTGATATATGCCTCTTTACATGAGTGAAATACTCTAGTGGTACACACAATTGTTGATCTTTCTAAAGAAAAAAATTGCAACTTGTGACTGCGAAGTAACCATGGCAATTCCAGCAACATATGAACCCCTATGAGAGCACTCACTTCTCCGTCTCTGTCATGCTGTCTTCAACAAAAAAAAAAAAAAAAAAAAAGAAGAGAGAGAGAGAGAGAGAGATTGATTCACTGTGATTCAGACGCACAGGCCTAGAGACAGAAGAAAGGTGTCTCCGTGAACAGATGGAGACACAAAAGAGAGGAGGACTATCCCCGCTGTCGAATCGTGTAATGGTAGTTGGGGTGTGTGCAGCGAGAATAATGAAATCCTAACTAAAAAAAAAAAAAAAAAGAAAGAAGAACAGGTGTGTGTGTGTGTGTGTGTGTGTGTGTGTGTGTGTGTGTGTGTGGTGTGTGTGTGTGAAAGACCATTATGCCCACCACAGACAGGATCGACTGTGGATCACCACAGCAAAGCCAGCTGGAGCCCATCAACGTCAGCCACGACAACAACAGCAACAATGTCATGAAAGCCCTGGAAGAGTGGAGGAGAGACATAGTAGTCTTCCGTGAATTGGGTTCACAGAGGTACGAGCCATCTCAGGCGCTTGTGATGTTGCAAAGGCAAATTATCCTTCTGGGCGCGATGTATTGTGACTGTCGGTTTTACAAGTATCGTGCGAGACTGGGCAGGACATCATTGTGAGGGAGGTGCAGCGAGATAATACAGACGCTGTGCATGTTGTAGTTCGAAAGAGTATACGCACTGGCATTCGTTGTATTTGAAAGAGGAGACAGATTCATGCTCTTTGTATTTTGAAAGTGTACAAACGTATGCTCATTGTCTTTTTAAAGAGGAGACACATTGACACCCGTATTTTGAAAGAGGAGACACATTGACACCCGTATTTTAAAAGAGGAGACACATGGACACTGGTTGTATTTTGAAAGAGGAGACACAGTGACACTCATTGTGTTGTGAAAGAGGAGACACATTGACACTCACTGTATTTTGAGAGGAGGGACACATGGGCACTCATTGTGTTTTGAAAGAGGAGACGCATTAAACGCTCATTGTATTTTGAGAGAGGAGACACACGGACACTCATTGTCTTTTGAGAGAGGGAGACACATTGACACTCGTTGTATTTGCTGAAGAGTATACACTTTGATACTCGTTGTCTTTTGAAAGAGGAGACCCATTGACACTGGTTGTATTGCTAAAGAGTGTACACATGAACACTCATCAATGCCGTGATGCGGTGAACTCCAGGACGTGAGGATTGTCCAGCATCTTCTGTTGGGGTCAGTCAGTGTGTGTGTTGGTTTGGCTCACACTGCACAGTCCTCTCCAAGCCACCTGGCCTGTCTGGGAACAGGCTTCGAAGAGTGTCCGTCGTACCCCCCCCCTCTCTCTCTCTCTCTCTCTCTCATCTCTCTCTCTCTCTCTC
>JADBJO010001157.1:207500-212500 GCA_016801955.1 Conus betulinus | reverse complement strand
TCTGTAGAGCTCCCCAAGTAGAAGAGATGGGAGTGTGTTTATACTGGGCATGGCATTGGCCGCCCATACCTGTCTACTCAAGATTATGTATATTTAGTACTTGGCAGGCAGCAACCTGGAAAAAGGAAAAGTTGTTGTTGTTGTTGTGTGTTGTTGTGTTGTGTGTGTGTGTGTGTGTGGTGTGTGGTGGTGGGGGGTGCTTGGGGAGGGGGGGGGGGGTGCAATGCAGCACACATAACGCTGACGGATGACCAGTGTGTGCACACCTGTCCATGTGATGGAGTGCCTAGGATACCTTGGAGCACTGCTTGGGGGGGGGGGGGGGGGGGGGGGGGGGAAGGAAGTAAAGGGGAAAAGGAAAGAAATGGGGGGGGGGGTATGGCCTCGGGGGGGAAAAGGGGTGGGAATAATTGCCGTGTGTTGGCGTTTGGTTCTCTCTCTCTCTCTCTCTCTATCTCTCTGTTCACTCGAGAGAGAGTGGGTTTGTAAGTATTTTCCTTTTTTTCCTTTTACTTATTACATACTTCGTGCGCGCGTGTTTTCTCTGTGTGTGTGTGTGTGTGTGTGTGTGTGTGTGTGTGTATGTGTGTGTGTGCGCATGCGTGCTGTGTGTGTGTGTGTGTGTGTGTGTGTGTGTGTGTGGACGTTCACAGACTGATGCTATAGACCCTCATAACTATGCTGTCTGTGTGAAGGTTTATCATTTACGCTTCTACGCCCTCTTCTTTATCCCGATTTTCCCCCTCCCCCCTCCCCAGCCCCCCATAAGTCTGAGTGATTGTTACAGAGACAGAAGAGTTGTTGGCCTGCACTTGCTTTCCCCGAATGCTTGTTTGTTCAGTGTAAAGGCAGGTAGGTTGACCGACAAAGACGGGGAGGGGGTTGGTGGTGTGTGTGTGTGTGTGTGTGTGTGTGTGTGTGTGTGTGTGTGTGTGTGTGTGTGACGGGGTTGCTGTGCGCCAAGTACTAATTTTTACATACATACTCCTGCAAAGGAGCAAGGCTCCGTTTCGCAACAGGGAACAGAACACTCGGACAACTCACACACACACACACACACACACACACGCACGCACACACACGAAGAAGATTCATATGTTCAGTTCTCACCCTCACAGTGTGCTAGGTATATGAAAAAAAAGACATTTAAAAAATGAACGAAAAAAAGGCAAGAAAGAATGAAAAAAGAAAAGAAAGAATAAAAAAAAAAAAAAAACGCACTGCAGATTGGTCACAAAGGCCAGCACGCCTCACCGGGTGCTTCGGTTTCAAAACTGTGTCATACTGAGATAGAAAGGTGCTCGATGGCGCCTCGCTCTGCGTTGAATTTTTTTTTTTTTTTTTTTTGTTTTTTTTTTGTTTTTTGTTTTTCTTTCCAAATGTATTCACATTCCTTTTCTTTGTGTGTGAATGAATGAATCTTCTGGTGAATGTGTTTTCGCCATAATAAGTGATGTTACACATACACAAAAAAAAAAGAAGAAAGAAAAAGATACAAGAGAGCCCCCCCCCCCCCCCCCCCACCCACACACACACACACACACACACGCACGCACGCACGCATCACACGCACGCACGAACACAGAGATAACATATACGCACACATACAAACACACTTGCCTATACATATACAAATATGCTACATTACATTATTATATAAAGTAAGCGCAAAATTTAAAACCAGATTATCGTAGATGTCTGACAGAACTATTCAGTGTACAGTGATTGATTGTACAATACAGAATCAGACAGTCTGTTGTCTAGAATGCACTGCTTGTCAAAATATAACATACTCGGAACCTGGCACCTGAAAAATAATGTCTGGAATGGAAAGAAAACCACCACACACACTCACACACACACATGCGCGCACGCACGCACGCACGTATGCACGCACGCGCGCGTGCGCGCGCGCGCGCGCGCGCACACACACACACACACACACACACACACACACACACACACACACACACACACACACATACTGAGCATTCTGAAAATATTTTGTTTTTTCAAGCATCGAGCCTCATTCTTCGTAATAAACTAACACTGTGCCTTGGACTTTGTGTGTACACACAGCAAAAGTATCCGGTATCCGTAGCGAATCTGGAAGAATGTATTTCCCATAAAGATCCACGGTCACAACCAGGGGTCGTGCGTACGGATTTCCGTGGGCTGTTTAGAAATGAAGACGGTCTTTTTCATCGTCAGAGGTTAAGAGTCATTGTGAAGACAACATTCAGCTGCTTGTGATGAAAACGTGCTGGCGACTGGTGCCGTGATGGGTTTGGAATTTGTAGTGGGGGGGGAGGGTGTGTGTGTGTGTGTGGAGACAGAAGGGAAGGGGGGGGGGGGGGGGGGGGGGTCATTTTGTCCATGGAGTCTGCATAAAGGAGAAAAGGGAAGTAACTGCTCTCTTTATTTCGAGTGCAGTGAAAACTGCTGGATTTCACGTACCTTTTAGACAACCGATTGAGTTGAGATTATCTGAAATACAAAATACTTTATTATCGCTTAATTTGACACCCCCCCCCCCCCCCTCACTCTCTCTCTCGCACTCTCTCACACACACACACACCACACCCGACGTTTGTTAATCCGATCGGAGGGATTTGTGTATGTCAGTATTTGAGTGTATGTCAGTCGGAAATGCAGATCTGTCAGTACTCATTCACAAGATTTACAGTAATGAATGTCGATAAAAATGCATTTCTCCCATCTGTTACTCAATATGAAACACACAAGTGGGCTTAGTGATATTCAGTTCAATGTAAACTGATCGCCTAAATTTCACTTACATACCGGAGCAAGTTTAAAAAGGAAAAAAAAAAAAACCCACCAAAGAACGAAATTGTTAATGCTCAGTATCTGATTGTGTTTTTTACATTTTAAATGAAAAAAAATTGTCAGCAGCAAAAGAAAAAAAAAAAAGAAAAAAACTTCGTCTGACTCCAAACTGATGTCAACTCCAAACTATTGATGAATTCCTTCAGTTGCAGGGATACAGTATATGCACGGTTTTCACACACCGTCTTCCGAAATGGCTTCTGAAACATTCTGACAGATTCTCAAGGTCAAAACACATGCTGTGTATTGTCACGTTCAACAGTACAAAATACGGAATCGGAAGACTCATCACCGACAATATTTATCGAGGATACTAGTATACGAAGTACAGTTCTCATTTGAAAGAGTTTAACTTCATGAATTTTTCTTATTGAAAAATCGGAAAAAAACCTTTACCCATGCCAACATGTTACGTAAACCTTGTATTCCATTTTGCCATTCATGCAGAAGTTTTGGATGAAGGTCTGGTTTCAGTTAAAGGGAAAAAAACCCCCTTTACCCATGCCAACATGTATGACGAAACCTTGTATTGTATTTTGCCATTTCATGCAGAAGTTTTGGATTCAGGTCTGGTTTCAGTTAGTAAGGGATGCTAAACCCCTGCTGCTGCGTCATACTGACTGACTGAAAACCATTTATTGTCAGATAATATTGTTGTACTGATCTGCGTATACAGACAAGATTACTTTTCAGTCTTTCTCTTGCCACTTTTCAGTCTTTCTTTTGCCAGTTTCCAGTCAAGTCATTCTTTTGCCAGTTTTCAGTCTTTCTTTTGCCATTTTCCAGTCAAGTCATTCTTTTGCCAGTTTTCAGTCTTTCTTTTGCCACATTTTCAGTCTTTCTTTTTTGCCACTTTTCAGTCTTTCTTTTTGCCGCATTACTCTTAGTTTTCTCTCAGCATTTATCTGTGTAGCTTTTCGCATCCTGAATACAGTCTGAGTAAGAAACAAAATGAAACAACACCTCGGAAACGACACGCGGAAAAACTGATATAGATGACTTTTCACACCAAGACTTTCGTAAGTGTGGGGAAATCATTACTGCCACGTGTAAGCTGGTGTGCCGGTCAGTCGTGTAACGCTGACTTTTTTTTGTTGTTGGTAATATCATTAATCCTCGTAACACCATTGTCTTTGAGAGTGTGTGTGTGTGTGTGTGTGTGTGTGTGTGTGTGTGTGTGTGCGCGCGCGTGCGCACTGTCTGTCAATGTATATCACTACATCTATCCACGGTCATCAAGATCTCCGTCGTTGACAGCTTCAATGTCGCTGGTCATTTCCTGCAGATAGACCTGTATGTCGCCGGTGGTGACGTTATCAGAAGCAGCACTCTGTGGTTGACTGACCTGAGAAATATTTTCAGGATCTTCACTGCGCTCTGACTCACGCTCATCCTCATGTGCCAAGACTTCCTCTCTTTTGCACACAAGGATCTGGTGGCCTGTCGTGTCCACAGACAATGCCACAACATTGTTCACCACAGTTGTCATGCACACGTTGCTTGCCTGACACAATACCCAACATGAAGGCTTCATCGTGTACGATTATCCCCGATTGGTTATCACACTGTCCCACGTTGATTTCTTGTTGATTGTCACTGTGCCGTGTGTCCCGTGCAGGCTGTGGCGCGGAGGGAGGGGAATTACTGTCACACTGAAAAATGTCAGCACAAGCAGTATAGCTGTGACCTGTTCTGTCAGCACTATACACTAGGCTTGGTGGAGTCGGTCAAAAAAAAAAAAAAAAAAACATTGGATGGAGAAAAACCTTCACTTGCCCTTTCCTGTTGTTGCTTTCTGTCTACCTCAGCTCTGCGCCTGTCCCTGGTGATCTGTGACGGGCATTTCCGTCGATACACAGCGCTGTGGCCTTGGCTGTGCGTTGCAGGGGGCTGGTCGGTATTCGAGGTCAAACGAAGAATCACGACTGTTTGGTGTCCTCTGCCCTTAATTTTAAATGAGGACAGAGTCCTTTCCTTTAGCGCAGCATTCAGCGTCGCCTCTAAAGTAGACGGGAGACCTTCAACAGACATGCTGTGCAATTTACAGGCAGTACAGGCAGACATTCAGCAGAGCAGCTTGAAACACCGTCTTGCTGGGAGTCAGACAAGGGAAGCCACTCGAGAGAGAGAGAGAGAGAGAGAGAGAGAGAGAG